>BLKM01002188.1:101739-160160 GCA_013340265.1 Coptotermes formosanus
GCGGCCGGTGAGTAAGGCTGACAACCTTACCACCTTCATGTGCCGACTGTCTAAAAATCTGGCAGCCTCAACCTCCTGGAACCCTCAGGGCCTGTCCAGGCCTGTAATGGGACTGCTTTGCTTTTACCTTCTCTCGCTTGCTGAACTCAGTGTCCCCTGTACCTCAGACGAGGCTACGCCCACAGACTTGCCAGTTACTTTCGGCAAAAGCAAGTATGTCCCAGTGCCTACGCATTACACTACAAGTCTGTTTGAGGGTGCACATTAAGCTCCGCGTATTCTTAACCTTGATAATACACGGAGTTGGGTGTTAGTTACAAGCACCTGTCGCTTCATCGTCGAGGAACATCCCTACACACTGGGGGGTCGAATCGTGGGTCGTAATGCCAGCGATCGAAACTTCGTTGTCTAGCTCTTGCAGACTTGTCTGCTATTGCCTAATATAGACATAAATTTTATAAATATTCGTCGGTGGAGTGCAGAGGGGTGAAAAATACCGGCATATACACGGATATTATTGTACAATTCGTATTATAAGCCCAACTTGAGTATGAAGGAGAATTAGTCTAAAGAAAATTTAATTTACCCCAGAAATTTTAAGCTTTGAAATGTCTAAACGTGTATCTGTTTTTAAAATATGGATCAATTCGGATATTGGGATTATACGATGGACATCACACGCGGAAGGGATATCCGAAATTAATAATTATCTCAACCTAGGACGGTGTATTACTGTAAGCTTGACAAGTGTTTCGGTATAAAAATTCCAAAGCGATCAAGAGTGTCCAAAATGCTAGTCAACCCTCTCAGTAATCACTCATAAAGAAGAAGTTCTGGGTGTCACTTCTGATAACCGAAGGCCGCTTCAACATAATTAGCCAGGAGAACCAGGTGCGAGAGTAGGTTGATAAAATTCACTACGGGGCAACCTGCAGACAATACACGTTCTATCTTCTACGCTTGTACACGTCTACTTCTGCACGACAACATACAGCATCTGCTACCTTATTCAATGCTAAAAACTTGCCCCCTTTGTGGACAAGACTGGAACTGACCTGGCTTGCGTCCAACAACGTCGGCCGCTGACGCTGTGGTGCAGCTGTAACACAGGACCTGTCCTCACCTGCTGCCACTATTGGCAGATCTGTCATGTTGCTGAAGTGAGAGAGGACCTATTAAACTCAGAACTGTGCGTTAACTAAGGTGTCAGAACTATTAGCGCCGGATGTCATGAGACACGTGTGTAGATATAGGAGTCGTGATATTTCAATCGATATAGCCCGTTTCGATTCTCTGGAGGGTCTTCCCCTGTATCATTCAACACATCCTTCACACTTATCTTATCCTACACGTGGCTTCTTACGGGAAAAAACGAAGGGGCGAACTCTGGGAACCTCCCAAAAAAAGCAATGCTCTTTAGGAACTCGAAAGCACTGCACAGAAAATTAATTTCACTTTATACACGTACTGTAATTTACATAAAATTCCTTCTTCAAAGGTTGGTAATAATTATGCTACAGGTGTACGTAACTCTAGCACACACAAAGGAAAGACAGCCTCGAAATGCTTCTGTTATATACGTCTCGCATACAGTCCAAATGTGAAGTGTAGATCTATAGACACATAGGCCTGCACAGTAATTTCCATGGCACAATGCTTCATCGCTGAACACACGTATATGTGAGTGTGTATTTCGAAAAGAAATTGAAATATGTTGCTTCAGGCAGCTGGAGCGAACTGCCGTTGATAGTATGGATTTGCCCTCGGCATGAAAGACTTCAGCCACATGCGGACCGCAGTCTATGCGGCAGGCAAACTAACTTAACACTGAGTAACTTCTAAGTCCGAAACCACAAGCTGCAGGTGAGCATAAATATTGTGGCCGCAGTAAACTAAGCGAACGCCTGGATGTTCGGGCCACATCTGTTCCAGGGGGATCTGCATGAGGCACAGGAACTGGTAGTTAACTTCAAAATCTACACCCACAAACTGTGGGTGAGCACAAGCATTGTGTGGCAGCAATAAAAAGTAGCTATTTGTTATTATGGATATTTAGAAATCATAATGTCCACAAATCCCAAACTACATGAGACAGTACACAATAAAACCTGTTTATGAACAACAGCTGCTACATGCGTCACATTACAAACATGCGTTCGTGAAATTGTGAAAATCAACCGTCAGCTTCGTCACGGCTGTCCACTCGTCAGCCCGTCCGTCCACAAGGAAAAATTTGGGTCCCATTGGACCGATTCCCGTGAAATTTTCCATTACGTACTATTGCTAAAATTCTTAAAAAAAATTAAATTTATTCAAAGTCGGACAAATAGAGTGACTTTACGCGAATACCTAAGCAGGTGCATAAAAATACCTTGATGAATTGTTCCGGTAATGAGAAAATTTCAGAATAAACTTGTAGAAAAATTCAAAACATACTTCAGGTCGCATACATTTGTTCCCCCGACAATACTGTCCTTTCAGAAATTATTACCAAATGTCCGGCAAAGCCAGGATGGCCATAACGTAATATGGCGCAAAAATGCTATTTCGATTCTGCATGATTAAGACAAACATGTAGATATTGAATCATAATATCTAATTGCCCACATGTAGGAGCATGAGGCTTGGTATGCACATAGGCCATGAACTCAGTGTGACGTATGCATCAGATATTGTTTGAAAGTCAGAAGTTGCAAATATTTCGAGATGGTGGAATTTTGACATTACTTATGACCGATAAAATGAAGAAGACAAGACAATCGGAGATATACAGGTCTGCAAGAAACGTAGAAAGGGACCTTGAACCTAATACTGACTTTCTATAATACGTATACTGTATTTCCCACATTTCCCCCGCTACAAGCCATGAGATGTACCATATAATTAGTAAGAAATCATAAGCTCTCTACAATTCGACATTCTTGTGTAAAGATGCAGGGCGATTTTGGGGGATTTTCTTTTTTTAGGAAAAAGGTGTCTTACGAGGTAAAAATATACGGCATTATAGGCGTATGTTTGTAACTACGAAAAATGTGACTTCATGTGGGTTAAGTGGCATGGCCTTCTGAGAAGTTTTCTGGATGCAAAGACATGAACGCATCCTAATGTTACAATGTCCGTAAATTAGTATCTTGTTATACCAGGTTTCAATTAATTATGCAAAACTTTTCAAGTACTGTGAAAGAATGTGATTCCTCATTATCTAAACGTTGCACTGTATGACATCGGCTGCACCTTGCATTATACAACAGAGTGAGCCTCCAGGTGTTGTTTCAAGTGGAAAACAGTGAAGAGATATTTTTAAAAAATAATATTATGTAACTCTTTCAACGTACAATCTCTTAGGTCTAGTTCGTCTATTAAAACAGAAGTGGTTGCATCACATAAAAGTAACGGGAGCTACATCTGTTGCAGAACGATACACAGCAGGAACGTCGGATTAACGGATATTAACCTCCAAGTCCAGAAACACAAATACGGTGTTGCGGCAATAATTTGAAATACTGCACAAGCGAGCCAAACAGGCCTATGCACGAGAATGTACAGCAGGCATGTCAACTTAACAGACATTAACCCTTTAAAGACGAAGCGTATCTGTTTTATATAAGGACTCAGTGCGTACTGCGCTGTAAACACTCTCCACATCGGTTATAAAAAACCAGTCTCTTAATGTTTTATAAGGCAAAAGTTGCTGTTTGTTCTGAGATCCGTACAAAACACATAAACGCAATGTGGGCACCACGTAGAATTTTTTAATGTTAAACCTGGTGGTACGTAAAGTTACCGCTAGGCTTGAAAAGGTTAACTAACAAGGTCAGGCTTAAAACTGCCCGTGAGCTAAAGTACTGTGTGGTGGCAATAAACTTAAAAGAGTGGATATGTGAACTACAACTGAATGGGAATCATTATGTCTTCCCTGGAGACCAACCGACCAAAACTCTGAGCTACATTCATATTTGCCTGCAGTGTGCTACATATACCGCCTACTTCTATAGCCTCTCTCCCTGTTAGAGTGTGAGATTTCTATGTACGTATTTTGTTCCCGCGCCTCCTTACTTGTCCTCTCCTGTTTTTCTCACACATTGTCGATATACATATAGCTACGCTGAAAGTAAAACACCGTTTTACAGTCACATAAAACAAACGAAAAGTTTACAATTTTATATATTTTTATCTTTAGGCAAGCATATTTATATAAAACACGACTGATTGGACGGAAGATCATTAAATGACGAGAAGGGCGGGGCTTCTTATTATCTTGCTCAGACTTACGCCACAGACAGACAGACAGACAGACAGACAGACAGACAGACAGACAGACAGACAGACAGAAGAATGTGGCTGCCGTTAGGTCAGAACAAACCTCGTTTATCCTACCTTATAGATAACCCTCTTCAATCCGTACACAACAGTGCACTCCATGCTACGAAAAAATATAAATGTATAGAAGAATATTATTCCGAAATCAAAAAAATACATGCTATATATAACACGACATTATTACTATTGCTCGAGTCTGTTGTTATATTTCTTTGAAAATTTTGTTTATATAGAGCCTACAAGTTAATTTCTTTTGTTAAATTTATCAGTAATATTTCAACTATTTGGGTAGCATTATAACAAGTAATGCAAGATATACACGTGAAATTAAATCCAGGGTTGCCATGGCAAAAGCAGCATTCGACAGGAAGGAGATTCTATTCATAAGCAAATCTGGCTTAAATTTAAAGAAACGAACTAATAAAGTGCTACATTTGAAGCATAGCTTTGTATGGTGCTGAAAATTGGACACTTCGGAACGTACATCAGAAATCCCTGGGAAGTTTTGAAATGTGGTGCTGGACAAGAATGGAGAAGATCAGTTCGACCGATCGTGTGAGAAATGAACAAGTGTTACGTAGAGTCAAGGAGGAGAGGAATGTCCTAACAGACAATAAAAAGATGAGAAGGCTAATTGGGTTGGTCACGTGTTGCGTAGGAAATGCCTTCTAAAACACGTTATTGAAGGAAAGATAAAGGGAAGGACAGAAGTTACGGGAAGAACACGTAAGCCGCTACTGGGTGACCAGTTCCTTTATAAACGAAAATTGCTTGCTGAACCCCGAGAAATCCCTCGCGGAAATCCCAGAGGTCTGCGGAACACAATTTATATAAAACTGTTTTAGTTAATAGCATATATGTGTGTCGGCTACAGCTGAAGTAGTTAGCCCCCCACGTCACACGGGAACACTGCTGATTTTATGCCTATTGGCCTTCCTTGCAGGAAATCACATTCAGTGTTATAACGTCTGGTGCGCCTTTAGGTTATACAATGAAAATAAACCCATGTCGCATATCAATAAAGAGGACAAGGTGTTTCTTTGCCATACAAAAGGCGCTTCTAGAGCATCGGTACTTAAACTTTAGTACACCCCTTGGTTGGGAAAGTACATTCTGGAGTCCACATCAAAACTCCTTAAATAGGGCATTTTTTAAAACCAAATATACAGCACAACTATAATTTCACGGTAAAATTAAGATGCATTAGACACGTCTCGCACCCCCAAGGGATTCGTCTTACAGCTTGTGTTTGTTCACTTACGGCATATTTAACTACGCTAGCTGCCGCTGTAGTGGTATAGCGTCGAATGTGGAGAAAACTGGTCAGTAATAAATTGCACAGGATTTGGAATGCTGAGAAAAACCATGAAAAAAACTCACTAAGTACAGCCAGTCTCAAAATGGAGTATTAACACTTTAAAGACGAAGCGTATCTGTTTTATATAAGGACTCAGTGCCTACCGCGCTGTAAACACTCTCCACTTCGGTTATAAAAACCAGTCTCTCAATGTTTTGTAAGGCAAAAGTTGCTGTTTGTTCTGAGATCCGTACAAAACACATAAACGCAATGTGGGCACCACGTAGAATTTTTTAATTTTAAACCTGGTGGTACGTAAAGTTACCGCTAGGCTTTAAAATCTTAATCCAGTTCCTCCCCCATATATGAACCCGAATCGCGATGATCGGTGAAGAATAATGTTGGAGTGGGAGTGGAGCGGACTTAAACATGGATAGGAATGGAGCACACGGCAGCGTGCGCATTGCTGTTAAGTGTCGTACGTTCTGTAATACAAGGGACGTTTCTTTATTAGCTGCGAAAGACCACTGACTTCTCACGGGCTCCATGGAGTTTTCCTAAATATCAGTAAGAATTCCACGCATCCGATGACGCTAAAATCTGTTCATCCGGAAGGTAGTCGTTATATAATGCTTATGTTCGTACACAGCAAAGCTTCTACCCCCCGCCCGTATTTTTGCCCAACGCTATTAAGAATTAGACACTGTGTACTGTTTCTGCTTGCATTTGTTCTATCGGAAACAGGATAAAACAAACGAGCGCCTAGAGTACTGGTCTTGTCCATTTATTCGTACAGCTGACGTAAGCACGAAGCCGATGTGTACTATAACACAGCAGAGGAAGAGTCTCTTTCTTTATATAAACTTTTAATTATCTCTTCAAGGGAGAATATAGGGTTCCCTTCCCGGGGGGTAAGTATCGAATTTCATTAACTTTCTTTTTTGCTGTAACAGAATCGACCAACCTTTCATTTTATGAAACTGTGAGGGTTGATTAACAACACTATTTTATTGTTCCTATGCCACAAGGACGCTCCGTTGTGTCGATATTTCGTAGTTAGAAACATCTGGCTTAGAAGATAAGAATACAAAGCTACAAGGGGAACAGAAGTGTAGGATCATAAAAATATCGACAAATTTTGACGTGGAATAAACGAAGTCACTGACACGTACACACACCACCTCTCTCTTGTACAGCTTTTAAAATTAACCCTTTAAAGACGAAGCGTATCTGTTTTATATAAGGACTCAGTGCGTACCGCGCTGTAAACACTCTCCACTTCGGTTATAAAAACCAATCTCTTAATGTTTTATAAGGCAAAAGTTGCTGTTTGTTCTGTGATCCGTACAAAACACATAAACGTAATGTGGGCACCACGTAGAATTTTTTAATGTTAAACCTGGTGGTACGTAAAGTTACCGCTAGGCTTTTAAAGGTTAATATATTAAGACCTGTAATTACGATACGAAAAACCTGTGTAGAGGTCTACAAATAAATGAAATAAATACATGTACAAAATACATGTAGCCAAAATTAAAAGACATGTTTTATCCTACACAGCTTTCCCGTAAGTCTTTTAGAAATAATTAAACAAAAGAATTTTTATTGAGTACACAGAGTTGGTTTTGGTCAAATTGTACATTGGGAACTGTTGAATAAAAGACAGTAATAAAGCAAATATCGCGTTATGTATACATTCCTAACTTGTTTTTAGACTCTGTAGTTGAGTGCTAGAAGAGAAAAAGAGTCGCTGAATAACCTAAGGCTTAATTCTTTCCCCATGGCGCAATAGCCTCTAGTGGGCCCCCCCCTCATTGTCGATACTTCGCGATCACACTCAGACACACCACACTCGGTAGAATTCCTCTTGATGAGTGATCAGCCAGACTCAGAAACCTCTAGCAACAACATAATACTCACAAGAGAAAAACATCCATACTCCCTGCGAAATTCGAACCCGCAATCCCAGCAAGACATCGGCCGCAGAGCTACACCTTGAGACTGCGCGGTCATTATTTAAGACTTAATAGCTCAAAGAAATCGAGCAAATGTGGATACAGCATTTAAAACGATTAACACCTTAGATGCTTAGTTTACATCACACATATATAATACTTCTGTTACGAAAACTTCAGTTAGGAACGCAAACATCTCTGCGAACGTAAGGTCTAATGAGAGGAGCATTTTCTAAAAACGCGCTGTGCCGCAGTTGAACTTCCACGCTTTTGGCGTTTGGCAGGACGGAATAGAGAACGAAGTATTAAGGAAATATATTTAAATAGGTTGAATAGGAGCGTAACACAAAACGAAGAGTCTGCAGAAAAAATGACTAACAAGAAAACTAATAAGCGATTTTTAGCGGTGCTCTTCCACCCTGGGCGCTGACTTCTTTAGCGGTTTGAAGACCCGTGGTCCGTGTGTTACAGACAGAACTCAATATGTCATTGAAGAGACAGCATCAGACACATTTCAAAGTTAAACACAGCGGAACTGCAATACGGGGTTGCATTTATTATAGGCTTACCTTGTGCAAATATTTGTTGCGAAAGGATATTGCAAAGCATGAACAAAAAAAAAAACATAAGTTTACAAGAGGTTGAATTTGTAGTCAAGGTTCCAGCTAATATGTAAGAGTGCAAAACATTTTTGTATGTAAGTTTCTATATTAATATAAGGTAACTTTGATAATATTGCTTAGTGTACTCTATATCATCGTTATGGTAGAGAAACACAGTTTTCACATTCCTCCTCTGCAGTTCGTACTCTTGCCTTCTCGTTTCTCTCTCTGTCTCTCTCTCTCCAACTTCCCCGCAGGATACTTAGGTATACACACTATCTCTCTCTGTCTCACATCCCACCATGCGCCTTCAGCCCCTGGGGCCTTCAGCATCCCAAGCCTCCGGACCCTGGGGCTACATCTCTCCCGTCCCTCGTCTCCCTGTACAGGATCCACTTCCCGGCAAATGCCCTCCAGCGTCCAACTCCCAATTGGTTCCATGTCGGGGATATTGAGTTCACAGTAACCATGGCAACTAGCTTAAGGCAAGGAACACTCAGTTTGTCCTGGCCCCCCACCCTTTCTCCGTCCGTACCCCCTTCTACTGGCTTGCATACACTGCTCGCTGGATCTATCTTTTCCAAAAGGATATTCGATATTCAGTACAGAGAAAAGGGTGTGTTTTTCTTCCCTCTTTTGTTCCCAGTAAGCGAGCTCACACCCCCAGAGAACATACAGTCTAGTATATACATCCAGGTCTTGCCTCGCCCTGAGGCAGAGCAGCACAGTGTTTGCGCGTTCAAGAGACGGCTGGTTGTTGCATACAGACGAGCGCAGCGTGTTCAACAATTACATTTGTTACTCAGAACGTCGATCCTTGCGCGATTTCGTACATTACGAAAAGTACGTTAATACAGTCGAAGTCGGTTATAACGTTATGCAAGGGGCTGAATAATTTATGCAGTTAGAAACGAGTGTCTTTATAACCGACGACTATAATGTTATGGTTAACGGTGATGAATCAATTGGTACTACAGGATATGTAACTCTATAGGCGAGGTGTCGTATAAATGGACGTCGTTATAACAGGGTTTTAATGTATTTAAAAAAACTGTTACCAATAAAAGTGTCAGGTTAATACACAGCAAGGCAAGGAATAAATTTAAGAAATGTGTGGAGTATACAGCTCCAGGAGTCTTATAAACCCATCATATTTAACCCGATAATGTTTAACCATAAACAGTTGAAGAGAAAATTTGCAGACGTTCGAGATCCTTCAGGTTTGGGTCCAAAGGCGGTTCCTTCAAGTATAGCTGTGTAATTCCAGGTTCCGCAACATCTGAGTCTATCCTTAAGTGGGGAGACAGCCACTCCTCAAACAATACTCTCTGAAGGAAGTGTTGGTTAACACAAAACAGGGACATGTAACTCTGTCAGGGTACGGGCAGCGACGGCTTCCGTCTGTTGGAGACCTCTTTGCACATGAATTTATTCATCCTCAGTACCAAGAAACATGAAAAATGGGGAAATACTAAACAGAATACGCTTCTTTAAGAAGTTGTTTCAAAATAATATTAGGTACTGAGAAAAACTACGAATCTCCAAACCTTAGTTAAAATGGACAAGTTTTGGACAAAATAATGCCGAATGAAAAGCAATCTCCCCACTGCTGAGCTAATGCGACTGATGGTTTCAAATTCCACAATCTTTTCTTTTGATTCACTTCTTGAAATCATAATAAAACTGCCAGCTTCTGGTTGCAGGATGTAGTAACGTTCTATGTAAAATTTCACTGAGCAATACTAAAATTCATTTTGCCACCATCATTTCAGGCTTGTTTAAAACACTATGCCGAGTTGCCGAGTTCTGAATACATCGGGAGAAACTGAATTAAATTAATCATTGTAAAATAAGATACAAACATTGTGATTTGTTAACATCTTTTCAAAGGTTTAATAGTACAAGTCCAGTACATGTTGGCACTCTTTTTTTAATCTTTTATGTATATAATATTTACTGAAAACAAATCATATAGGTTGATCTAACAATTCTAAAAATTTTACACAAAGATGTTTAAAAGCTGAAAAGATAAGGATTTGTCAGATTCCATTTAGAACACTCTGCTGTCCCATTTATTTATTTATTTATTTATTTATTTATCTGTTGGAAATAATATTCTCAAATACCATCAGCTTTACGCACTCCACCAAAACAAACTCCACACTTCGGTCTACAAAAAAATGAGTCCATAATCCCAGTATGTTTATTTATCTCAGTCAATAGAGTTCACAGCCCAATTCGGGTAAGCCCTGCTCATGAGATCAAAATTTTTTATGATGATTTACATAACCATTTTTATGGACTGAGTACCCTTCAGTTATGGGCAACAAATTTTAACAATCACTGCTGCAATATTTGTTTCTCCTATTTTTATCCAAAGTGTCACCATCAATATTCAAGAAATTCGATGTACAACAATATATATATATATATCACATGTTGTACATTTTCAGTCAGTAATATTTTAAGAGATGCATAAGAAATTTATAATTATATCTGACCGGCCTAGCTACACGGATGTTACAGCAACAGCTGAATGGTGGCACTGTGAAATGCAACGGGACGAAAGAATCAAGGTAGCTGTCGAGGGATGAGTTTTCACCTTAGGATCGAAAACAATTCTACGGTTAGAAAGCCAGGCGTGTTTAGTACTTTTATATATCTCTACCTACAAGTGCACGTTATTCAATAGAGCCGCCTTTGCATCCACTTACGTTACGACACAAAACAGTCCCACTCACATTCAGACTCAAACTCTTCTCTACTTCGATGTCTGGGAATGAACTTATATCTGTCATGTGTGAAATAAATACGCCAAAAACAAACTCGCAAACACTTTCTGCATCATTCTTTATGGTCTCTATCATAATGAAAGTTAGTAGTGTGAACTTCAAGAGATATAAACAGTACTGTCTGAATTCTCACTGTGGCCAGTTCACTATGCCTTTCAGACAGTGACAGATGGTCATTAGAAACAGATGAAGCATATCTGACATATGGAACATTCAAAATCAATACGGTGGCTGCAAAAATCCAAACCCAAACAAGTAAAACATCTAGGCAGGTAGAACACAGACCCCTGAAGATGGGAGCAGCATGATCCTCGAAACCATCGGTTCAATTTTTAGCAACTGGCAGGGTGTCACACCCCAGAAGATTCAGTCTTCATCAACACCGGTATGAGATCCTCAAATCTCTTAGACATTGCACAATTGCTACCATAATTCTCTGCAGAGTTACTTGTTTTAATACTCCTGCATCGGTTACAAAATTATTACTTGACAGTGCGAAAGAGAGTAAATTGGGCGGGGAATATTATAATATTTTGGAGAGACAGCAGCGAGTCTGTCAAGAGGAATCATGAACTGAGTTTCTGCATATGGATTATTTTACTGACAAGTGACAAGGGCAGATTGACCAGGCGAGTAAGGAAACTTGATGGCAAAAATCTGCAGCCTGTAACAGATCGTGTACAGGGGACAGAATAGACATCTTAGAATAAAGTCTCATTAAATATGCTTATTAATCTCTGTCATTCCAGCAAGAAGAAAAGCAAACTTTTCCCTTAATCATGCCCGTCAAAACACCCAATTCCATCCCCGTCACATTTACAAGCCAAACAACTTACAGAATGGCAAATACACGGTGTGAACTAGCCTTTGGGAATTTTACTGTCAGAAAGAAAAAAGACGATTAAAACTGCAAGGTCACTCCTTTAATGCAGGCTTGTCAAACTCAACAATAAAGTTAAAGTTACCCCTTGCGCGCCATGAAGGTACACAGGGGAAGTAGAGGTAGGGCTCCACTCATTCTTAACCTTGGCACTAGGTAGAGGGGAGTGGTCACCTTCACATTCCGGCAGCTTAAACCAGCCCCCCTGCCCGGGAAAGAATCCAGTACCCATTTAATGGGAGGTTGGGTTGGCCACAGAACTGGCCGCAGTCTGGATGCTTGGAACAAACTCACAGTATCAAAGAATGCGTACATTTTTAATAAGCCCATGGAGGGGTACAACATATCGTTCAATAATTCTCAGAAATGCAATTTAATACAAAGCATCATGTGGTCCCTGTCCCACATTCGTTGTTAAATTATTTTAGACACTAAATTATACAAAGAATTAATCAAACATAAATTAATGACAACAGAATTTCTGTGTATGTTTTATTGAACCTTCTAACACTGCAGATGGAAGAACAGATCAAATTGTGAACCTGACAAAGCAGAGTTTGACATGCCTGCTGTCTCCTTTTCTCTTCCCCTTAGCATTACTCCCGACAGCGCCTAAACAGGTATCTTTCATATTACGCAGTAGTTGCGTCCCCCAAGGGAGGTCTGGCAAGTCGAAGTTTTGGTGCAGTCTAGATGTTACTACGTCCAAATTTAATTGAAAAAAACACGCAATTTAATTAACTTCAATACCATTCATTTTAGTCGCACATGAGTCCAAAATTATTTTTTGTTTTTACAGTTAAATAATTTAATTATTTTTGTTACGCTAAAAGAATTAAAGGAAGAAATCACGCGAATTCGCATTAACGTGAAATTGATGTAAGTCTGGTGAAATCTGTAATAAAAATTTGCAATAATGATTATATGGCACAAACTGGGTGATGGGATGCTCCACCGTTAGGATTGTCGCTCACGATGAGAACGTTGTGGTTGTGGTCACACGGGGAACACCTTTCTTACAAACAGATACTCCGAGAATTGCTGACCCTCGACGCCGCCACCATTACTTGCAGCCACCCGGAACCCAGCGTTCAGGAGCCTTGTGATGGCCTGTACGCTGTTCAGTTTACAGTAGCCGTTCAGAGGGAATCTGATCACATGCCTGGCGTCATGTTGGTTCCAGGCGACGCTGGATCGGGCATCCAGAAGCGCCTGGTTCGTCTCTGGGAATACTTCATCGAGCAGGGCTCGCTCCCCGGACAACATAATGCGCTCCCCCAGGTCAGGGCTGATATGCAGCGCCACACACTCATACTCCTCGTGCTGCTGGTGGTGCGACGGCTGCTGGTGCTGCTGCTGGTGGTTCTCAGGGTCTCCAGTGCCCCGTCCCATTCCCGCGCTCTTCATGTTGGTTAAAGACCCGGGATTTTTAAGGCGTTCTTTCTTCATCTGTTCCAGCTGCCGGCACATGGCTGCAACAAGTAATGTGGGAAGCAATTTCAGGGGAATTGGCCAATTATGTGTACAGATTTCTCTGCATACACAACCGTTTCTGTATCAAAATTTTAAAAACGTTGGTTCTTTTCTCAACAATCCTAGAATGGTTTGGGGCCCAACAATGGGCACTGGGGGCTACTTACCTAAGGCTACAGTTATCCAGAGCTATTTTGTCGCGTAATACAGCTAAACTCAGCACTGAGGTGACGCTGAGTTTATACATAATTTGTTTGATTTTAAAAATTATGTTATAAAAACATGTACGTATAACTGTAACATAACACTGTCTGCAACTGCATTTATATACATACAAATATACATACATATTTCACGACTCAATCACATCGTCCATTCTTTTGGTTTTTTAATGTTATTAATTTATTTTTCAAAATTCTGATGTACTAGTCATCAGGTGATTTCAGTGGCTGATTTCGGCTGGAGGGTAAATCATGTAAACTGTTTGATATCATCGTCTCTACAATATCTGTTTTTTTTAGATTTCGGTTTTGAGGGTTTGTGGGGGGTGGGAGGCTGCAGCACGGCAGCTCCCTCCCCTTGGGTACGCCCCTTCCGTTATTATACTGCACTTCATACAGAAAAGTAACCCTTGTTAAGCCTTCTGTCTGCACTGTTAAAGTCAAAATTCTTTGACCCTCTTAGTACTAAACTGCATGCTATCAAGTTAAGAGCTGCATGGGCATACATTTTTAAAACAGTCGGTATAACTCTGAATTTATCCATGACTGATTTCTGCCATTCTTCCGCACTTCACACGAGGCACTCGCAATAACTTATCTCGTTGTGTTGTGACATTCAGCAGTACTGGCCACTGACGTACTTTTAATGCTCAAATCTTCCTCTCACATGAGACGGCCTTCCGTGTTCATAATAAGGCTCACACACCTGTCCGGTGCAGCACCGAAAGCTGACATAACACCACAGATCCTGGAAGATTTTCACCAAAATTGAACGTCTGCTACGGTGTTCCTGAGTTGTTGTTTATCGCCTTTTATAACAAATTCTGACGTTCGACACGGAGGTTTTCCGACCTCTGCTTTTTAAAATATTCATAAATTATATGTTCAGTGTAGCTAAATGCTGTAGGTATCTTCTTTTGGCCGACAGAATTTAATACCTTCGTACTGTCACATTTGCAACGCTTGTTAGCCGCTACGACGCGGTACTGATTCTGTACAAGGTAGGCGCACTTCTAACTCCATGAAATTCTAACTACCTACCTACCTACCTACCTACCTACCTACCTACCTAACTAACTAACTAACTAACTAACTAACTAACTAACTAACTAACTAACTGACTCCATGGAGCAGGGGCCTTCTTGAGAAGCTAACAGTTTCTCAGCTAGTCAAGAAATTCCCCGCATTTTGTGGAACCCGGAGCTTCATTACCGCGTTCACAAGAGCCCACCACCTGTCCCTATCCTAAGCCAGCTCAATCCAGTCCATGCCCCATCCCACTTCTTGAAGATCTGGTTTAATATTATCCTCCCATCTATGCATGTGTCTCCTAAGTGGTCACCTTCCCATGGGGTTCCCTGCCAGAATCCTGTATGCAAATTTCTTTTCCCCACACGTGCTACATGTCCCGCCCATCTGTCTTCGCGCCATTAAACTCTTACAATAGTTAAACTAAAGTCACTTCTTCCTCAAGGAAAGAGTAACATATTCAGTGACAAATAAAATACAGTCGAACCCGGTTATAACGACATCGGTTTAATCGACACCTCGTCTATAACGTCAGATATTCTGTGGTACCGATTAATTCCTTACTGTTAACCATAACATTACACTCCTCGGTTATAACAACACTCGTTTATACCGACACAAAATATTCGGTCCCTTTCATGACGTTATAACCGAGTTCGACTGTATTTGTGAAACCTGCCTAACCCAGTCCGTAGAGATTCCATCAAAAGTCATTAAGTGCTAAATGATTCGAACCTTCATTATAACCATGTTACAAAGTAATTTCTCAAGCCATCAGCCAGGCTGTTGGGTTTAGTTCGCACTGTAACCTTTCGTTTTCCTCTCTTGACTGTTTAGTGACACTGCATATTGCGTTGGTCAGGCCACGCCTGCGTTATTTGGCGACATCTTATGTCTGCTGATGGCAACAAGCACGAACGCATCCTGCGGAAGTTTGCACGCTTTGTTATAATGGGCTTTCTCCCGAGTACATTATTGTTATCCTAAGGCAATAGATGGCTTAACGTTTTAAAGCCTAGCGGTAACTTTACCAGGTTTAACATTAAAAAATTCTACGTGGTGCCCACATTGCGTTTATGTGTTTTGTACGGATCTCAGAACAAACAGCAACTTTTGCCTTATAAAATATTAAGAGACCGGTTTTTATAACCTAAGTGTAGAGTGTTTACAGCGCGGTACGCACTGAGTCCTTATATAAAACAGATACGCTTCGTCACGGGAGGCGGTATCACCTTGATGCACTCTTGTGTATTAACGTTACGCTGGTTCTACATTTATCCTACCCGTTTCGATATTCTTTCATCTGCGAATTCCTACTCTGAACCTCAAATACTTTTCTGTGTTCAATGTACGCTTTTTCTTTTCTGTAGAGACCCTGATACATTTACAGAAGAAACTGCTGATCTTAATTAGATTCTATATTAGCTGTTGTACGTTGATCCTTGTGGCCGCGCCGTCTGAGGCGTCGGTCTGCGGCTGCTCGTTTGCTGGGACTATGGATTCAAATACTGCTGGGGGCATGGATGTCTGTCTTCTATGAGTGTTTGTGTTGTCAGATAGAGGTCTCTGCGACGGGCTGATCACTCGTCCAGAGGAGTCCTACCGAGTGCAGTGTGTTTAACAGTGTGATCCTGAAGCCTCGATAATGAGGAGGCCCTGGCCCACTGGGGGCTGCTGCGCCATGGAAAAAGAAACAGTTATTGTACTTCCTCGTCTGTTAAAACGCCTTATCAGGGCTGTGCCTGAATTAATTGTAATAACGCAGAAGACTTTTTTTCTCATTTTAAAATTGATCAGTCATTTAATTAAATTGTAGTGTGTTGTTTCGTTCTGTCTTGCGCTTTGTTCTTGTCTTACTTTTATTTGTTCATTTGTTTATGCGGTGTTCTTGTACTCATGCTGACTTTGTAATTGACCGTTGAGCTGATGAGTCAGCACGCTGACAAACAAAGCATTGCATTATTACGGAACAGAAGACAGATCTGCATGGGCTATCATTCTGCAGGAGCCAATGTTTGAACTGTAAGGACCGCGTGCCGTAGGAGGAGGAGGAATTGAGGACGAAAGGGTGGGTAGATGCCTGTCTGTCTGTCTGTCTGTCTGTCTGTCTGTCTGTCTCTCTGTCTGTCTGTCTGTCTGTATGTCTGTCTGTCTTTCTGTCTGTCTGTATGTCTCTCTGTCTGTCTGTCTGTCTCTCTGTCTGTGTGTCTGTATGTCTCTCTGTCTGTCTGTCTCTCTGTCTGTATGTCTCTCTGTCTGTATGTCTCTCTGTCTGTCTCTCTGTCTGTCTGTCTGTCTGTCTGTGTGTCTGTCTCTCTGTCCGTCCGTCCCTTCGTCCGTTCGTCTGTCTGTGTGTTTTCTGTCTGTCTGTCTGTCTGTCTGTCCGTCCGTCCGTCCTCCTGCCTGCCTGCCTGCTTGCCTGCCTGCCTGCCTGCTTGCCTGTCTGACTGTATATCTGTGTGTCTGTCTGTGAGTCTCTTTGTCTGTCCGTCCGTCCGCCTGTCTGTCTGTGTTAATGTAACGGAAAGGGCGCTTGCTGTTGGGGCTTATCACTGCACCACTAATCACTGGTGCAGTCAATAAAATGCTGGGCTCTGCTTTGGGGAAAATATTTCTATTGCATAATTTTATTGTCATCTGTATATTAATTTTTTATACTTAAATCAAATTGGGTTTCACACAACATCTTTACTGATACCTCACCTAAAGAAATCTAGGAGCCCTGCTCCACAATTTCCAAACAAAATTCATGATTTTCCTCAGCAGGCCTACATATAAAATATTTCGAACAAAATGTGCAGCCGCTAATGGCAATTAGATATGATGTTACAAATTCTGCAGCTTCTCTGCACGCGTGCACACCGTGCTGCCTTTGCGATAGCAGTCGTCAAACAATAGAGCGAATCAGCACGGCTACCTTACAGACCCGGTTCTTTTGCAAGTGTGCAGCGCTGCATTTAGTCTAGTCTTTGGATTATACGGGGTGCTATGTCCGGAATGCCAGACACGATATTAAAACTTCCATCAATGTGAATACATTTTTAACAAGTTGCGGGTCTAAAGACGAAGAACCAGTGCTTTCAGCTGTGCAGTAAGAAAGTAATAAAAACTGAAATAAATTACCATTTAATAGTGCCAAAACCTCATACATTTACTTGCTGAGCCGGAATTTTGCCAGAAGGTGTTCTGGGCCTAGATACCTTCTTTAGAAGGGAAATAACTGGAAGGAGACATGAGATGATGAAAGGGCTGTACGAACAAACTGTGAGAAAAGGACCCGTACACTCTTACTACGAGTATTTCAAATACCCTCATGCAACGTTTGTGGACGGCTTTCTGCCCCTAGCCTCGTTACTACGGGAGGTACAGAACGGCACACAGTGACGACTGGTACTTTAATTACTCGCTATAAAAGTAACTGAACTGTTAAAGGTAAAGGCGAAGATTTGACTATGTTTAACAACCACATCATAAAGATGTGTGGACAGTTGAGTTAAAACTTCGTACATTCTCAATTTCAGCACTAAATGACAGCGCGAGGCAAATTTCACGCTCCAGGGGTTGGGTTACCCCTGTGTATAAAGAGTCCTTTGTTAGCCGGTAGGTAGGAAGTTGAGTCGGCCCCACAATAACGTGGATATGATGGTAAAGGGAAGACCCACTCCATGCATATATTTCTCAACTTGTTATGTACGTATACAGTAATGCCTACTTTTTGTTTATTTTTGAATACCAAACCGAAATGAGACATGCACGCACTATGACTTACCAGCACAGCATATGTGTACTTAGACATAAGGCCCGACATAAGATGCAGCTACGCTATGTGTCCCAAGCGAAATTGTCTTCAAATCCCCTAAAAAAGTATTGAAAAGTCTGGTACAGTACATTTATAGCGGACAGACGTCAGCACGTGTGCGTCAGTTCCTGCGTTATAGTTGACCCTTTGAAGACGAAACTTATCTGTTTTATATAAGGGCTCAGTGCGTACCGCGGTGTAAACACTCTCCACTTCGGTTATAAAAACCAATCTCTTAACGTTTTATAAGGCAAAAGTTGCTGTTTGTTCTGAGATCCGTACAAAACACATAAACGCAATGTGGGCACCACGTAGAATTTTTTAATGTTAAACCGCATGTTACGTAAAGTTACCGCTAGGCTTTAAAAGGTTAAGAACTCCTACATTTATTTAGAGGCTAACGAAGAGTGAGAAAGAATATCTCGCAACATATCGTTCTCTTTTTTACCAACGGAAATTTTTAACAATTGCAACATGAATAAGGACACAAGAAGCAAGGCAAGAAGAACTACAGCTTGGGGAAAACCACACTATGGCCTGTCCAGCCACACTAATGTCACGAGATGGTAATAAACTGGATATTTTATTTTGGATTCCCATTTCCCAGTCGATCCACGGGCGCTGGACGGCTGCTGCCACACGCGCATTCCGTCTGCCTAATCGCGGAGTTTGAAGAGGCGAGGTGAGAGAACACAGGCTATTCGTACGAACTGAGTCAGCTCAAAGCGCGAGTCTCTCGGTTGTGACAACGTGTAGTCTGGAAGACGGTTTCGAACATTTCGGAGCAACATATTGCATCCATCTTCAGGACAGAAGCAAAACCATTAGGTACTATAGATCTTTATGGGTGTAAACGTCTCGCACTTTGTACTAATGACTTGCAGGAGTAGAAGACTTTTGAGAAGCTAAGAATTCCACAATTAGCCAAGAAATTCCCCGAATTTTAAGAAACACGAATGTTTCTGACCTTATTCACTTGTTCCTATCCTGAGCTAGATGAAACCAGTTCACCCACTACTAACCCAACTTCTTTAACATTCTTTTTAACCGCTTAAAGCCTAGCGGTAACTTTACGTACCACCAGGTTTAACATTAAAAAATTCTACATGGTACCCACATTGCGTTTGTGTGTTTTGTACGGATCTCAGAACAAACAGCAACTTTTGCCTTATAAAACATTAAGAGACTGGTTTTTATAACCGAAGTGGAGAGTGTTTACAGCGTGGTACGGACTGAGTCCTTATATAAAACAGATACGCTTCGTCTTTAAAGGGTTAAAACATCCTCCCGTCTATGCCTAGATCTTCCAAGCTGTCTTCTTTCCTCAAGCGTTTCCTACTACAATCCCGTCCTTGATTTGATCACCCACTAATATTTGACGCGTACGTATCATAAAGGCTCTTAATATGTAATTTTCTCCATCACCCCTCTTATTTCCTCCCTCTTCTTCTGCGGCTTAAGAACTGCTCAGGTGACACACATACCCAATCAGTTTTGCTCTCTGTCCTTGTTCTAAGCGTGAGCTGTATATAACTCAGTAAATTTATGTTTCGTTTCGTAGTCCTTCCCTCTTCTACCTACTTGTTCACAGCAGGTGTAGAGGGCTTTTATTTTTACTTGATCACACTCAAACGCACACCACAGTCGGTAGGACTCCTCTGGACGAGGGATCGGCCCATCGCAGAGACCTCTGCCTGACAACACAAACACTGTACAAGAGACAAACATCCATGTCCCCGGTGGGATTTGAACCCACGATCCCAGCAAGCGCTCGGCCGCAGACCTACGCCTTAGACCGCGCGGCCACTGGGATCGGCGAAAATACAAGAATATGGTGAATGTGTAATAACAGACACATCGGACACTTAAAAACGTTAATGAAATGTATATTTATGAAGGCGTAAGAACAATCTATCGCAGCCTAATTGAAGGGGAATTTGTTTCGACGTGAAGAAACAAGTAATACAGTCACTCTTCTACTTAAACACCAAGTCATGGCAGCGTACAAGACGTATAAAGGTAAAGGTCTGCATATTCCATACCACGGAATTAACTGAGACACTAAGTTATTGCACTCAAAGCGAAAGCGGCTGCTGTGCACATCGCGTAAGAAGCTACGGAGTCCTCAAAGTCGGTGGTGCCCTGCCCCTGTCGTGAATCGAACCCCGGTATGCCAGCCCGTAACTACGGCCATTAGTGACTGAGCTACCCCCATAAGGCGTGAGAAAAATTACATAAAATCAGAACAGCTCATCTCTCAGTCAAGATATGAAGCAGATAGACCCAGAATATGAGGCTGTATTAAATTACACACCGCAACACACACATAATGCACTTTTAAAACAGTTGTTAAACTCTGAACATCGACCGGTTACCACGGAGCGCGTTAGCGTGGGGAAAAGTTGTCCAAACTTCAGATGGACTGCACTCGGACTGAATCCAGATCGAAATCTCCTAACCTAATCAACAGTTTTCGTGGTTTTCCTCACCCTTATAAACAGGCCACTGCTTCATCTTTGGCAAAATTATAAAAAAAGCCTTACGCCATTAATAATGAGCCGCGTTCTATCTCACGGTGGAGGGCGGGGCGGGGGAGGGGGGAGGTGCGCAAATTGGAGTATAAACGGCCATCTCAGTACTTAAGCAATGGCCTAAAGAAGGTTTCAAACCATCGACCAATGTACAAAACCTTATCAGCCACGGTTATTGAACTAACAACCAACACCTTCAATGGAATTTGTATCAATTCGAGAAGTTCTCACGCCCTTCCGGGCGAAGTTTAACATTCGGTGTGTGATTGTTACCTTACTATCCTTCATTCCGAAATGCTTTGTCTATGACAGAGCAGCAGGAACATTTTCTTAGACTTGCACAGCTGTTTGCTTTTTGTGTTCACTTATTATAGATACATATATACTACTGATCACACTACGACACTACACGGAACCGGAAAACAAAGGCACCAGTGCAGCACTGATATGGGACCCTGCTGCCTTACTCACGGGCTATGTCGAAGTAGCGAGCCTCTTCCAGCAGTAGGTCCAGGTCGGCGAAGTTTTCGGGTATGAGGAGCCTGGAATTGCGCATGAAGTTGAGGATGTGGCGGAACATACCGCCGTCCCTGTCGATGAAGTAGTGCTGCTTCAAGGAGTCCAGTACGATGGGGATACTACCGTTGAACAGCTTCGCCAGCCGTGACTCCGGATACCTGCACAGCCAGAACACAACTATCAGAACGGTCATGACTCCGGATACTTGTACAGCCAGAACACAACTATCCGAACGGTCATGACTCCGGATACCTGCACAGCCAGAACACAACTATCAGAACGGTCATGACTCCGGATACTTGCACAACCAGAACACAACTATCAGAACAGTCATGACTCCGGATACTTGCACAGCCAGAACACAATTATCAGAATGGTCATGACTCCGGATACTTGCACAGCCAGAACACAACTATCAGAACGGTCACCCTGTACCCTACCCTGCCGCACTCCAACACCCACTACACTATCACAACTTATTCTTACAGCAAGGCACATAAAGAGTAGAAATAAATAAGATTGTATAGCACGCTATGCGACACGACATTAGAACCACACTGAAAGTTAAAATGTTAAATCAAATAGCACACAGTCACCTTGCTCTCCTTACCTATTGTCCTAAGTTTCCACATCCATGCCTACCTTCTGTACTAAACTATGCCACCTTCTACGACGTCTTAGAGACTAACAGCATCGTTAAAGAACAACAACTATACTACCCTACCGCAACATACAAACCATAATTACACCTCATCTTGCTCTACCAATAGGTGACTTATACCGAACACTACGAGAAATTCAAGTGCCACTAATACCAATGTTAGTCGGATGGATGACGATCCTAAGTCATCCAGCGTTACAATTATGTTTACATATCTGTGACCAATCACAATTCGTGACAGTCTATAACATTCTTACATAAAAGCTCTGACAAATTTTTTTATCAATTAGATAAGAAGGAGGAGAAATCAGTACCTCCGAAACGGCGTTAAGTGTTACTATTTCGACACGGTTCCATACCCAGAACAGTAGTGAACACCGACCGCCATAATAATTTGAAGTCTTCATGCCACATTATATCCAAATCAGGTTAGTAGATTCAGACAAAAATCACGCAGACAGACGGGTACATTATGAATTAAGTAAACAGTTGTAGACGTTCAGAAGTAATGTGACGCCTTCACCTCCAGCGTCGAACAGTCCAAGAAGAACCCAGAAGAAATTAATATTCAGCAAAACCGCTATGAAAACCTCAAATCTCAAAATACCGTTACATAGGGTCTATACCACACAGTTTTTTTTAAACTTGGCGTTTAAAGGACATTACCACTACAAGTGCAGAAATATACTGGAGGAAAGGGGTCTCTCTGGCCATGCACACGTGCCCTGTGGCTAGTGATGTGATCCTAATGATGATTGCAGTTACGCCCTTCAGCTGTGGTCCCGAATTATCATCACCACCTGCCCGCAAAGGGACTATAAAGACAAACTCGCCCCGCTGCAGGGGGCAGCTAACCGCACCTGCCACAGAGACTGTGACTGGCAACATGCAGACACAGTTTACATACCCCTGCACACATCAGAATGCAGAATACTCGAGGAGACGGGAGAGGGCGTGCAGGACTAATTAAACAACCACCTGACTTAACAGACTAACTACCTAGCGTCTATTAATTAATAAAGCTAGCGTCAAGGACAATCATATTTGGTGTGTAAAAATGACAGTAACGTATTTTACTTCTTAAGGCCTGATGATAGGCCCCTGTGCCGAAACGTGTAGTTCATTAACAGGATGCTGTTATACAATGAGTATCGTTGCGTTTGACTGTAGTTTTATTAACCTTTTAAACCCTAGCGGTAACTTTACGCACTACCAGTTTTAAAATTAGAAAATTCTACGTGGTGCCCACATTGCGTTTATGTGTTTTGTACTGATCTCAGAACAAATAGCAACTTTTTTCGTTATACAACATTAAAAGACTGTTTTTTATAACAGAGAAGTGTGTTTACTGCGCGGTACGCACTGAATGCTTATATAAAACAGATATGTTTCTTCTTTAAAGGGTTAATTAATCTTTGAAACTGAAACTCGATGCTTTTTGCTGCAAAACCTGACTTCCTAACGAAGCAATGTCACAGTACAGAGCTTTGAGAAAAGACAGTCGTGTAGTCTGCAAGTAATTTCTCTATTGTTGATTGATTGATTTTTCAGCATTTAGTAATGCTTTCTGAACACATTTTATTGCAAAGAATGGATGGATGAAAGTGTGAATGAAAAATCAGACAGGACACAGGAGGAAGGGGTCGTCTTTTCTGGAAGGCTGAATGTAAATTAGACGCCTTTAAAACAAAATAGATATATTCGGAAAATATTTGAACGTATGAAGCAGTTAACTTGGTAAAGTGGGATATCATAAGGCATAACGAGGAACTGAGATGTTTACACTAGTTTTCTAGTAATACTAAGACAGTGAAATCTAGGAGGCTAGGTCAAGAAGGAAATGGGGGGTGCATCTTACAGCAAAGTTGTGAGAAAACTGGGCAGGTGAAATCCGTTAAGAAAATTTAATGAGTCGAAATTAACAACAAATTCTGAAGCAAATCTAAAGACACTTTTCATTCTGTCGTCATTTGTTGTATTAAAGTCGTGCTCCGGCACCGCAACAAGAAGTTGCACACACTGCGGCACAACAAACTTGTAATCAAACTTTGCAAGTCAAGAAAAGTAAGGTAGAAATCATAACTCATAACTACATAACCTCCCAGTCTGCCCAACTGTGGAACCACTAAGACCCTACTCTCTACTACAAGATCCAAGGTTGTAAAGACAGCTAATGCTCGTGGGGTTCTACGTGTGTGGTTAAGGTGGTAACCCTGCAGAGGGACAAGCAACTTGAAGTTCATCCATTAAATCCCAGTTTCTCCCCTTTACAATTAAAAACCCTACTCTCCTCTATTCAGGTTTCGTGTTTGTTTTACGTATCTTGTTTCTGAAGCTTGTTCTCAGTTGTCGGCGGAAACAATACAGCGACCATACTGTAACACGTGACCGCAACCCGCACGGCTAGGTTTCAGCATACTGCCCTTTCTTACCCGGATTTTGAGAAAGAATGGAAAAGCACCTGCTTGTTTCGTAATATTTATAAGCCTGTTCAGCAATAATTAATGCCATCCAAACTATGGGACCTATGACTCAACCCGGTAAAAAGAGACACACTAAATTTGTTCAGCTATTTGCCTTCGATCAACTTTAAGAATTACTGTCTGAATAAATCATCTTTGATATAGAAGACTACTCAGTCAGTTAAAAGAATTTCGCAGAATTTAGCCCAACGCACTTCTACCGTAAGAAACCTACGATTCTCAAGTTCCTCTCGGATGACAACGTGTAGTTTGGTAGACCGAAAAGCAACTGGAGGAGGCGGCTGTAACGTTAAGGCAGATATGACGGAACAAACCGTGACAGTCAGAAGAAAGTGTGAATGACAGACACTGATAGTATAAATAACAAGATACACAATGTACACATAACGTTACATTGTGGCGCGTTCGCGTAATGTTTATGCCTACACGGCAACCCTAACATTCCCTTATAATTTCAACTGAAGACAGCGCTTTTATGGCGATTTAATGTCAACGGCAGCAATAACACGTACTTAGGTCTTCATGTACATTGCTCGATATTTTTGTTTGATTTTAACCGAATTTTTGGATTTTCCCCGACAGATTTTCATAATGTCCCCAATATAAAGTCTCATGAAAAATCGTCCAGTTGGGTCCGCGCTGTTACATGCGGGCGGGCGGGCGGACGGACGGACAGACAGACAGGCATGGGCGGATATGACGAAGCTAAATGGCATTTTCCGAGACTATGCAAACACGCCTGATAACGACGTAAGTTATATGAAGTTTGTGCCATCGAAAAAGTTGCCCAAGCCCGGAGGATCAACCTGCCGTCCAGGTGATGTCTGACAGACTTGCAGCACAGTCTGGATACACAGCCAACAGACGACCTGTGTATACAAAACGGACCCTACAGCGCCACGCCGAAACGTGCATTTGTCCATCCTCATCATGTCGTCATATGCGTACCGTCGAAGCATAATCTATGATTACCAGTTACTATTATGTATCAGAAAGTCTATAGGCATCAAAGGGTCCCTGCAGCAAACGACTTAACCTTTTAAAGCCTAGCGGTAACTTTACGTACGACCAGGTTTAACATTAAAAAATTCTACGTGTTGCCCACATTGCGTTTATGTGTTTTGTACGGAACTCAGAACAAACAGCAACTTTTTTCTTATAAAATATTAAGAGATTGGTTTTTATAACCGAAGTGGAGAGTGTTTACAGCGCGGTACGCACTGAGTCCTTATATAAAACAGATACGCTTCGTCTTTAAAGGGTTAAAGTACTCAGAACTGTGCCACTGAAATTATTTGTATTTACGCGTGGGACTGTTTCGGGCATTGGATATTCCACGATTCTAGGACCTCTAGAGCAAGGCATTTTGCAAGTGAACTCTTAAGACGTTCTGCTGTAAGGCATAAAAGACAACGGAAAAAACGAGTTGATGACACTGTAGATAAAAGGGGAGTGGTCGACGGACTCTTCCCAGTATCATTATCACCAGCTGCACAGACATGGGGTCCAGTACGTGTCTGTGACTTAATGAGATAAGAGTTCTTAATTGGACTCACATCAACAGCGGAAAAAAGATGGTTGTAATATTGCTGTTATTTACGTTATGAAGCAAAACATTTGTTACATAGTAGCTCAGAAGGTGTAGTGTAAAGAAGACGTTTCAGAAAATACAGATCAGGGGCAACAAAACGTGAAGTGAAACAAGAAACGGAAGAGACCAACAGGCATACTGAAGCTGCGGATACGTGTATGAAGTTACCGCTTCCTAGGGATGAAAGCGGGGCGTGTGGGTCAACACGACGTGACACAGAAATGATACTGACTTTAGTGCAGCAACTTGCAAAAGGGCCCTAACTAACTAACTAACTAACTAACCAACCAACCAACCCCATGGAGCAGAGGTCTTCTTGAGAAGCTAACAGGTTCTCAGCTAGTCAACAAATTCCCAGCATTTTATGGAACCCGGAGGTTCATACCGCAATCACAAGAGCCCGCCACCTGTCCCTATCCTGAGCCAGCTGAATCCAGTCCATGCCCCCATTCCACTTCTTGAAGATACATTTTAATATTATCCTCCCATTTACGCATGGGTCTTCCAAGTGGTCGCCTTCCCTCAGGTCTCCCCACTTTCCGTAGCTGGGGTCGTACCAAAGAATCGGTCCAGGTCCGAGGCTTTTTTGTCTGTTCCATAACATCATAATTTTTTACGGTGAGGAGTTATTAGCACCTCGCCCAACCCCCAAGCTGGAGGATCACCCCTTGTCGGTCGTCCGCGACTGCTTATTTAATGTATTCGCAGCTACCCTCCATAACTGGAGGCCGTTCCTCCAGCTGCAACCTGAGGACGTGCCATGCCGTTGTGACAGGGACCGACTTAACACGGGCAAAAGGGCCACAGCCGAGTTATTTAGCCAAACTTAAGTTAATAAACCATTTAATATTTTCGACCCGGTCACTTGATCTGCTAACGTCAATGACAATTACATGCAAAAGCGAGACAGGGGCCTGCAATGTTGTCCCAAATTCAAAAGCTCCCACGGAAAACATGTTAGTGTCTTTTGTGGTAAGGACATGACAAAAGAGTGCTAGGACGCACTCAAGCAGGCATTGTAAATGCAGCCACTCTGATATATCTCACTGGAACTGCGTGATGCGAAACTCCAAAAGCTTTTGAATAACGTAAACACACAAACACGCCTCCTTCAATACACCCCTCTTTTGAACACTCTAAGGTCAAGTCATTTTTTCTTACTTTCAGTTACTATGTAATACTAATTATATCCAAAAAAAATTTCCCTGCAGCGGAACATGCCTCACGTGTGGGTGGCAAAAATTCCTGCACAGTAAGGGCGTGGAGTAGGAAACACGGAGTTAGGGCTTACAGTTTATTTATATGTGTATTTATTTTTCTGTCATAACAAGCTGTAACTGTTTGAATTCACGGCTATTAAACATCATTTCGAAAACAAATGGAAATAAACTGAACACAACAGAGACGAAAAACTACAGCCGCGTGCCTGATTCCACAAGACCCATACACGTCAATGTTTAAACAACAGCACTGCAATATCTCCCTCGGTTCCACAGTTTTGTGTGTGGTCAACTTTGTAGCTAAGGATTTCTCTGAAAGAATTTCCTGGCGTTTCAAAATTCCGTTAGACAATAAAAAAATATAAAGCCTTCCCAGTGTCCTGTCTATGTTAACCCCAATCTATAAACATGTAAAAAAAATTTATGACGTGCCTTAAATGCTGGTAAGGTCGCGGGTTCGATTCCCGGTGGTGTCATTGGAATTTTTCATTGGCATAATCATTCCGGTCGCGCTATGGCCCTGGGGTCGACTCAGCCTCTAACAGAAATGAGTACCAGGAATATTTTCTGAGGGATAAAGGCGGCCGGTGCGTAGGGCTGACAACCTTACCACTTTCAAGTGCCGAGTGTCTAGAAATCTGGGAGCCTCAACCTCCTGGAACCCTAAGGGCCTGTCCAGGCCTGTAATGGGATTGCTTAACCTTTTTACTGCTGTCTTATTTTGGAGGTTTCTGCATTCTAAGGTTGTCACAGGAAGGCCAGATCTGCAGGCAATGATTTATGGGGAAATGACATTCTTTTCATTAGTCCAGACGTAAAAGATCACATTTTCATGGCGTAGAACGCCCCCTGTATTATCATGCGAACCGAACTATCAAGTCCTCAGCAGTGTAAATCAAGACCTAAAACAAAGAGACAGGCACGTGTACTTATTAGAATTTTTACTGCATATCTCGCCCAAGTGTTGCTAATCGAATGTCTTTAACCTTTTAAAGCCTTGCGGTAAATTTACATACCACCAGGTTTAACATTAAAAAATTCTACGTGGTGCCCACATTGCGTTTATGTGTTTTGTACGGATCTCAGAACAAACAGCAGCTTTTGCCTTATAAAACATTAAGAGATTGGTTTTTATAACCGAAGTGGAGAGTGTTTACAGCGCGGTACGCACTGAGTCCTTATATAAACCAGATGGGCTTCGTCTTTAAAGGGATAAATAAGCTAATATCCATCCACTGTGCATTTCAGATTGGTCCTTGTAACAGCTTCAAATATTTATGAACTGTAGCCTCTCAGATGGTAACGAAATTATTTTGTGTCCCTCAAAGTTTCATCAAAGCGTGTACGATATCACACCCCTTACGTCGAATCACGAGTTAAGATTAGTAGACGAATTTACCGCACAATTTAATGATCTTCCTTAGTTCTGCCAAAAGGTCTCGCCCGTCGAGTTCTCTTCCTAACGCTGCACAATTATTTAAAATTCTGCCGAACATTATTTACTACTTTTTCTGGCCGTAATTATGTGTTTTTTTTAACAAGTAAAAGGTGCACATTTTTAGACGGTCCAGTCTCAAAGGTTAAAGCAGTCATCGTTTATACTGAGACAGACTGGAACAAAAATAAACAACCACAAACCAAGTAAATGGAACACAATTCTAACATGAACAGAAGAGATCATTTGGAAGACCTAGGTGTAGATGGCACAACGACACTACAGTAATCGCAAAAGAAACAAATTATGAGGATGTCGAATGGAATCAATTGACTAAGGCAGAGTTCTGTGGCAAGCTTGTGTGAAAACGCGGGCGTATTACCGCAGTTAAAAAATATTTGTGTAAAAAAAAAAGGTAAAGCAGTCCCATTACAGGCCTGGACAGGCCCTGAGGGTTCCAGGAGGTTGAGGCTCCCAGATTTCTAGACAATCGGCACATGAAGGTGGTAAGGTTGTCAGCCCTACGCACCGGCCGCCTTTACACCCCAGGAAATATTCCTGATACTCATTTCTGTTAGAGGCTGAGTCGACCCCAGGGCCATAGTGCGACCGACAGGATTATGCCAATGAAAAAATCCACTGACCTCATCGGAAATCGAACCCGCGACCTGCCGGTTTGTACTGCAGTGCCTCAAACCACTGCGCCACCGCGGCCCCCTAAAAAAATATTTGTGTAGTTAATGATACTCATACATTGTTTCGGAGACTAATTTTACCTTCTTCTTCATGTTCCGAACCAGAAGGGAGGAAAAGTTATTCACTGGTGCCTCTCAACAGAAGTAGTCCTTGTTGCTGGGAATTTTGTGACTAGCTGAGTGGCTGTCATCTTCTCCGACAGTAGGCCTACGTAACTCGATCGAGTTAGGCGGTTGGGCGAGTGTGCTTCTACCTTCCGATAGTGCAGCCTATCCGTAATATGACAGCATTCATCATCAGAAAGTTTTCGTCGCAGTAGTGTTAATTATGGACCGACGCCATTTGCCAACCGATCTCAGGCCGACGGCCGCTCGCTTGCTGGGATTGCGGCTTCGAATCTCATCAAAGCATGGATGTCTGTCTTTTCTGAGTGTTGTGTGTTGTCAGGTAGAGGTCTCTGCGACGGGCTGATCACTCGTCCAGAGGAGTCCTACCGACTGTGGTGTGTGTCTGAGTGTGATCGTGAAGTCTCGACAATGAGGAGGCCCTGGCCGACTAGGGGCTGTCGCGTCATGGACAAAGAAAAATTAATTATACGCACCCTTATCGCTTTTTAATTTCATTTTCTGCTACATCAGACGCACACTAAACGTGTTAATCGGCAGTGCGCGTTTCTGGTGTGTTCTCATTAAAACACTACAATATTCAACACGTTTGATATATACAAAAGTGAACGAGACATATGCCATTTATCTACCGAACAAACTATGTTTTGTAGGACGCGTGGCGTCGTAGCATAAATAAACAAATTCCCCCTCAGGAGGGGACGTGTGTGTATGTATATGTATATATACATATATATATCTATGTGTGTGCATAGTGCAATGTGTAATGTTGGTTGCCTAGCTACAAGGCACTTGGCCAGGGGCTCGCATGTGCCTTAGGTGCGTCGCCCTGTTTGTTGTGTTCTAATTGTTGTTGTGTGTGCCTGGAGTAGTATACATTCTGTAAAGCGTGTTGTTTTAACATAGTTCACGTGCTGTACACTGGTAGTCCAGTGCTTCGCCGAACAAAAAGCGAGCGCTGCGGTTGTATTGTTCAAGTTTTGAACAAACTAATTTATAAGAATGGCCCACGCTACAGTGGAGGTAAAATAGTTGTTCGGTAATGTTCACTCTTTCGACGAAGTGGGACGGGAGGGGACGGGGGAATGGCGGCATCAACTTTATACTGTTTGACAAGGTAACGAACAACATAAAACAGGCACGGAAAATCAGGCGATTATTCTGGATATAATCACACCACAGCGTCTCCTCCCGAAGGCAGCAGTAGCTGCTGATTTAATACTAAGTACAGCAAACATGTAACGTGTTTTGGATTTTAAGCTGTACGTAGAAGGTTATGCTTTACCAGACTCGGCTGATAGACAAATTCATGCTTCGGTTAGGGAGGACATCTACAGATCTAAGAAAGAAATCCCTTAAGAAACCATGGTCACTCACGCAGTGAAGAAAATCCGAAGCTTCTTTGCAAAATCAAAAATTTCAGTACCATGTAAACAACAGCTCGTCATCGGACTCTATTCCGACTCCAGTAATTTCAGTCCATGCTGTAACACACCATATTACTTAATATCCATCCTAACATTGCCTACGCCTGTTTTCTAAAAGAGTTCTTCCCTTCAGGCTGTCCGGCCAAAATCCTGTACGCGTCTGTGTCATCCCTCCACGCCTCCTAAATGCCCCTCCCGCCTCTCTCGTGCAAGAAAATATTTATGTGTTTTATACAGCGCGCTTCAAGGCACTGCTTTCTGCACTGGACACTCCACGAAAATGAAGATTAGTGGAGAGATTTAACAAATCTTTAAATTCAGATCTGAAAGCTGTGTCGTTTTACATCGCGCCACATACAAGCAACTCTCGAAAGCTGCACATACTTTAACATTTTAAAGCCTAGCGGTAACTTTACGTACCACCAGGTTTAACATTAAAAAATTCTACGTGGTGCCCACATTGCGTTTATGTGTTTTGTACGGATCTCAGAACAAACAGCAACTTTTGCCTTACAAAACATTAAGAGACTGGTTTTTATAACCGAAGTGGAGAGTGTTTACAGCGCGGTACGCACTGAGTCCTTATACGTCGTATAAAACAGATACGCTTCGTCTTTAAAGGGTTAAACAATGACTAACAAATAACAGAATTTAAAAACTGTTTAGTCAAGACATGGGCCCAAGACAAACCTTGCTTGTGTCCCCACGATACATAATGTATATAAGATATGTACATAATGTATATAAGATATATATAATATATAAGAACTGCAGTACTGTTGAACAAGCGTCTACTCTCCGAGGAACAGCAAAATCCACATTTCATCTACTCAGTTTTCTGTTATATCTCTATATGGGGGCGACACGAAACTAAAATCAGCTACAAAGAATACAACTGTGGGTGTTATGCGAAAGAAAACAGAAAGCGTCTTATACAGATTTTGTGTAATCATGCGTATTTATTATTCGTACACCCTGCAGATATCTCAACATATATTCTAAGTTTCCCACATACATCAACTCACAAATTTTTTCAAGCTGATGCATTAAACACGATATTGTAATTAGCTTCACGCCCCCTAAATTCGCAGCACCGCGATGTTGGATTTATTGAAGGAGGGAAACGTTGGAAAGTGCCACGGTTCTAGTGGCAGTAAGTCAACAAAAGAATAAAACCGCACAAAATGGCATTCGCTTGAGTGAGTACCAGCTCCAACTGTTGCCACATAACAATTCGCCTTACTCGGAATTTAAAAACGAAAAGTTCATCTAAAGGAAAGAACATCGTGGTAAAGTATACACTTTGCCATTTGGTGATACCTTCTGTAAATTACGTCGAACATCGGCAGTTATTTTGGGCTGTAATAATGAATAAACCCTCGTCTTCTAGCGGGAACAGATTATTTGATGTACAGCCATTGTTCGTGATTTGCTCAGCCAAATAGCAGAGAAACACTGATGTGGCCGCTCATTGTTGTTTCTAAAGTTGGGGTGGGGGAAACAAAGACGTTTCCTAAATACTAACAGGCTAATTCCATTGTATACAAAGCCGCGTCTCTGGATATATTGTTACCACACGGAGCATTCTTACAAGCAGCAGGCCGCTCGCCTACAAATAACAGACCGCGAGCCACGTATTTGCCCTTTAAAAACTACAGACATTACACTGACAGGTAAACACGTATTGGTCATTTTCTATCGCCTAGTTTTGTTTAGAAAATTCAGTGTTATGGAGGGTGGCCCTTCTTCACCCGCTGAAGAAGCCCTGCCACCTTCTCAGACGTTTTAACTTACAATCAAAATAAGGCGACTACACTGCAGACTATTTGTGTCGGGTTGACCAGGTCACAATGACCTGGTAACTGGCAAGTTATCATTGGTTATTCTCGAAGCCACGTGCCATTCGCGGTCTGCTCATAACAGGGCTGTGGAGTCGGAGTCGGAAGGAATTTTAGATGGAGTCGGAGTCGGAAAGAATTTTTAGGTGGAGTCGGAGTCGGTAAAAATGTACCGACCCCGACTCCGACATCAGGTCTCAAATCTTAACTAGATACTCCAAATCCAGAGCCCTGATAGCTACAGTAACCAGTCGACTTACATTTAAATACAGGATATAAGTCAAAAAAGTAGCCTGTTGATTCACGTGGTCGTGATGAAATGTCTTATGGGTTTACCGTTATTAATACATATTGAGCTTTTATGAAGGAGTCGGAGTTTTTGCGTACCGACTCCACAACCCTGGCTCATAGTAACCCTATACAGACTTTTATTTGCCGAAAATGCTAACACGGCGTCTATTCAAATTGGTACTGGAAAAACATGAGCCCCATCTAAAGTAAATTTCCGAGAAGTTTCATACAATTATTCATCCTTGAAACAGACGGGACCTACCAGTTTCAATACACTGAGTGTAAGAATGGTTTTTATGCAACGCGTAGGAGGGATTCAGACTTCTGCTGCGGTGTAGTTGAGACTTTCGATCTTCTGGGATTTTATGCAGCGTATTTTGGTAGCTGTTTACCGATGTTTCGGGACAGCATATCAGTGTCTTCTTCAAGGGCAAAGCAGTACAAGAAGAATTTGATTTGATTGCCCCGCCCTTAAAGTTTGGAATACGCTGTCCCGCAATGTCGGTAAACAACCACCAACACACCCTGGGTAACATCTCTGCAGAGCGAGGGCCTCAAATACAAAGACGCCGGAGCATCAAGTGAAAAGCTCCGGGAATGAAGAGTGCCTTGTATGGTGCTACTGCAGTGGCGCTTCTTGCAAGTGTGCAGTCGCTCAAGTCTGCGAACACGTCAAGTGTTGAATGAAGTTAGCAGGAACGCAAAACAAATACTGACTGCTGTTGGTTTCAGCGTGCTGCCGGGCTAAATATTTTAAAAGGATGGAAAACATTAATTTCCATTCCCCGCATTATATAAACACAAACTTTTTTCATACGAACAACTGGTGCCAAACTTTCGTCAAATGCAATATAAACAAAAAAAACCTGGAAGGCTCGCCTTGATGACCTGTGAGATGCCCCACAGTAAACTGTGAACTGTATTCAGCATTTTCTTCTTGTTTTCCTCTTTATTCTACCAGAGTTTTCTTCAGCACACCTTCTACCTCTCAATGGCATCACACATTCAAAGGGCTGAATTACGAAGGAGAAAACTGTAATAATTTGATCATCATTATCATCATTATCATCATCATCATCATCATCATCATGAATTGTGAAGTGTTAGGCGTAGTGCCTGTTCTTTGTCCCTCGAGATGAAGCCGGTCGTTCCATCTGTTCCTTGGGTGTCCCATGCTTCTCTTCCCTTTTGGCCTATATTTCAGTGTCTGTTTGGGTACCCTGCCTGTGTCCATTCTCTCTACATGCTGTAGCCACTCTCGTTGGTACTGTTTTATTTTCAGAAAAATATTCTGCACTCCAAGTTTCTCCCTCACGGATTGATTTCTCTCCCTGTCTAACTTAGTAATTCCTAGGAAATGTCTTAAAAATTTCGTTTGATGAAACATAAAAACAAGATGAAATTAACGCGAGTCACGTTGTGATGGTATTAATAAGGTCACGCATTTACATTTGGCTGTTGACACTGGAATCGTTTCCACAAAAGCTGCGAGCTTTTCAGGACCCTCAGATACTGGCTGCCCTTCTCAGGCCTTAAAACACCCTTACGCCATCACACGGCACAACACTTGTAAACACTGTTCTGCTGTTTCCTTGATTTCAGTGTCTTCGAAAGTAAGATCCATGCCCTCTGGCCATTCGTCAGTTTCCAAATATAGCGACAGCTTAATTAAAGTTTCACATTTCTTTTTCTAAAGTGTAGTCAGTACAAGTAACTTCACTTCGCATTACTGATCAGATACTTAACAAAATATTTTTGTTTGTGACATGTATTCTACTAGCTTTTAGCTCAATCCAAAGAAATTCCTTCTCGGTATTTGACTTACGACATCAGAATACGGTTTTCATGGCTTAGCTATCTAATACTCTAGTAGTCTGACAGCTCTCTCTATTTGTGTTTGCCCACTATAAAGTGCACACTTTCTAATCTGCAACCCAACCAAGGAAAAAGAGTCCAGCAAATAAACGCAAATATTCGGCGGATGTTGAAGATTCCAAGATTATTAATGCATAGTACCTGGCGTCTTCCGCACTGCATTTTGAATCATCACTACTCCATTTAAGCAAATCCTCCCTCTCTACACTGTACACCCGGTCTATAGTCGTTCTAGTGCCTTGCCACTATATTAACCCTTTAAGATGAAAGGTGTCTGTTTTATATAAGGACTCAGTGCGTACCGCGCTGTAAACACTCTCCACTTCGGTTATAAAAACCAGTCTCTTAATGTTTTATAAGGCAAAAGTTGCTGTTTGTTCTGAGATCCGTACAAAACACATAAACGCAATGTGGGCACCATGTAGAATTTTTTAATGTTAAACGTGGTGGTATGTAAATTTACCGCGAGGCTTTAAAAGGTTAATATGATAACTATAACAAAAACAATGCATGTATTCATGTTCTCGGAAAAACTTAAGTCTATCCGTCTCAAAATCAGAGAGTGAGTAATCGTCTAACATCCAATATTTCTTTGTGGATCTGTCCGTGTGGCTGCTGTAAGGCAGAACGACGCTCAACAATGTGAGCGACGCCTTCGGAGAGAAAGACTAAACGAATTTACAAGGAAACAAATTCCGCTTATGGGCTTAAGGAAGAGGGAGCTTCCTGAGAAACTGATAGCCAATCGCCGAGACATACTCAACCCTTTAAATGAGCCAAAGTTTAATGATCTTATATGAGGTCAGAAGTTCTCGGGGTAGTAGCAATGCTGCACACTATCGTCTGGGATGTGACGCCGTGCAGAAAGGTGGGTGCCTACATATCTGTCGAACTATTACGTGTCGTGAAATCACAATAGACAGCAATCTTCATTCTTTATTGTGCCCAAAAGAACCCCTACCTAGACCGTATCCTGAGACACAAAACCACAGTTCACGTCCTTGCACACCATTTCCTGAAGACACGTTCCATTACTGTCCTGTCTATGCTTAGATCTTCCAATTAGTCTCTTTATTTCAACCGAAAAAAATTCTGTGGACCAAAATCTGTTAAATCATGTGGATAAACGTGATGTTATTATGAGTTAACTTTATATATATATATATATATATATATATGTGAGTCCATGTTAAGTGGGTCCCTGTCACCACGGCATGGCGCGTCCTCGGGTTGCGGATGGAGGAACGGCCTCCAGGTATGGAGGGTAGCTGCGAATACATTGAATAAGCAGTCGCGGACAGCCGACAAGGGGTGGTCCTCCAGCTTGGGGGTTGGGCGAGGTGCTAACAACTCCTCACCGTAAAAAATTATGATGTTACGAAACAGCCTATGAAATTGAAACAAACAGTAAGAAGAAGAATATAAGAGACTTGTATAGGGGTATCAATGAGTTTAAGAGGGGGTACCAGCCTAGAAGTAATGTAGTAAAGGATGAGAAGGGTGACCTGGTTGCAGACTCCCACAGTATTTTGGCTAGGTGGAGGAATCATTTCTCCCAGCTGTTGAATATACACGGGGTTAACGATGTTAGGCAGATTGAAGTACACACAGCAGAGCCACTAGTGCCTGAGCCCAGTGCCTTTGAGGTTGAGATGGCTATTGGAAAACTAAAAAGCCACAAATCACCAGGTATTGATCAGATTCCAGCAGAATTGATTAAAGCAGGGGGTAGGATTATTCGGTCTGAAATCCATAAACTTATTATTTCTATTTGGAATAAGGAGGAATTGCCTGAGGAATGGAAGGAGTCGGTCATTGTGCCTATTTATAAGAAGGGTGATAAGACAGATTGCAATAACTATCGAGGCATATCACTTTTGTCGACTACGTACAAAATTCTATCCAACATCCTTTTGTCAAGGTTAACTCCATATGCAGAGGAAATTATTGGGGATCATCAGTGTGGATTTCGACGTAACAGGTCAACTACTGATCATATATTCAGCATTCGTCAAATACTTGAGAAAAAATGGGAATACAATGAGGCAGTGCATCAGCTATTTATAGACTTCAAGAAAGCCTATGATTCAGTTAGGAGGGAGGTCTTGTATAATATTCTCATTGAGTTCGGTATCCCCATGAAACTAGTAAGGTTAATAAAAATGTGCCTAAGTGAAACATATAGCAGAGTTCGGGTAGGCAAACATCTGTCTGGCACGTTCCCTATTAAGAATGGCTTGAAACAAGGAGATGCTCTGTCGCCATTGCTTTTCAACTTTGCTTTAGAATATGCCATTAGGAGGGTTCAGGCAAACCAGGAGGGCTTGAAATTGAATGGTACACATCAGCTTCTGGTTTATGCTGATGATGTTAATATATTGGGCGGAAGCGTACATAGCATAAAGAAAAATGCAGAAGATTTAATTATTGCTAGTAAGGAGATTGGTCTAGAAGTAAATGCTGAGAAAACTAAGTACATGGTCATGTCTCGAAATCAGAATGCAGGACACAATCACAACATAAATATAGATAATAAATCCTTTGAAAGGGTGGAAGAATTCAAATATTTGGGAGCAACCCTAACGAATCGAAACTCCATTCATGAAGAAATTAAAAGCAGATTGAAGTCGGGGAATGCTTGCTATCATTCGGTGCAGAATCTTTTGTCTTCCAGGTTGCTATCCAAAAACACAAAGATTAGGGTATACAGAACTATAATTTTACCTGTTGTTCTGTATGGATGCGAAACTTGGTCTCTCACACTGAGGGAGGAACAGAGACTGAGGGTGTTCGAGAATAGGGTGCTGAGGAGGATATTTGGGCCTAAGAGGGACGAGGCGACAGGGGATTGGAGAAGACTACATAACGAGGAACTTAATGACCTGTACTTATCACCAAATATTATTCGGGTAATCAAATCGAGAAGACTGAGATGGGCGGGGCATGTGGCACGTATGGGGGAGGAAAGAGGTGCATACCGGATTTTGGTGGGGAGACCCGAGGGAAGGCGACCACTTGGGAGACCCAGGCGTAGATGGGAGGATAATATTAAGATGGATATTCGGGAAGTGGGATGGGAGGACATGAACTGGATTGAGCTGGCTCAGGATAGGGACAGGTGGCGGGCTCTTGTGAATGCGGTAATGAACCTTCGGGTTCCATAAAATGCGGGGAATTTCTTTCATACATACATACATACATACATACATACATATATACATACATACATACATACATACATACATACATACATACATACATACATACACACACACATACGTACATACATACATACATACATACATACATACATGCATACGTACATACGTACGTACATACATACATACATACACACATACATACATACATACATACATACATACATACATACATACATACATACATACATTCATACATACATACATACATTTGTCACAAGTCAATAGGATGTTGAATAAGTCATAAACACACAAAAATATACAAAATTTTACAGTGCAAAATATTACAGATATTCCCATGGTAAAAACACTCGGTGGCACTGGGCGGAGAACCTCTGTATTGAATTTTGTCCAAAACCTTCAAAAAGTATGGACAATATAAGTACAGACTCATTTACGCCCCTAAGTGGGGCGTGTCACTGAGCCGGTTTTCACGAAACTCGCATTTACTGAATTACTTTGTGTATATATATGTGAGTGTGTGTATATATATATATATATATATATATATATATATATATATATATATAATGAGCAGAGAGTGTAGCCGATGTCGTACCATATTCTACACTCACTGCACACGCCTGTAGTGCTTGTTGTGGGAAAATTCACTTCAAGAGGATGGGCCTTTTATTATGCCCTCGCATTTTTACACTACGTGGCAATAGCCTTACACCCTGGGGCGAACCGCACGATTGGAATTCCTTCTTTCGTTGGACCGCTAGGGCATGTTATGCAGCCCTCTAATGGGGGTCAGCATATACTGCTTCAGGAGTGTCCAAACTCCCTCCGCCACTATTTCTTATGGACTTTCGTTTATTTTTTTTTCTCGTTTAAACTTAATTCACTTCGTGATGGTTTAACATTTGCACACACATTGTTTCCAAGTCGGACACAAAGACTACTGTAAAAACCGTTTTACAAAGAGAAGCGAAAATTAAGCCGTGGCCTATTTTAATCTTAGCATAATCAAGTATCGGAAATTTGACTACCCAATATTGCAAAATTGCACGTTCTCCGTGTTCTCGCTCTCGTGACGCGGTCCACCTCCTCATTACATTCAGTTGCTTCCAGTAGCGGGTAATGTCTTACGCACCTTCAACTGTTTGATTGCCAATTCTATCCACATCTGTCATCAAACAGGAATGTTTAAAAATTTTCATCTTTCCGTCCCGTTATGATTACAAATAATGCAGCAGGTAGTTTTGTCCTTCAGTTTATAGACAGACGTCTCTAAGATGTAAAAAGTTCACAAATGTTCGGAATCTCCTAAGAAATGCAAATAACATATATTTCTTGGCCAATTGAGAAATTATCAGAATCTCAAGGACTTTTTAAGAAACATATCTATCAACTGTGTAAGTTACACAACGTCGACCGATAGAACAGCTGTACGTTCTGAGAGGGTAAATACGGCAAGGAATTGACAGTTCTCTTTCATGAAAGCACCGCGCCAACTTACGTCTAGAGAAAGACATTACTACCTTTGAATGATTGGCTAGTCTTCAGGAAGAAAATCGAACCTGAGACTTCCGCAGTAAGATGCGCAAATGCTAATCACTACGTCACATCGTTCAGTTTCGATTCTGTAACATTTTTTTTCAATTACAAACTTAATTTTTGCTGATAAGCCGTAGTCGAAGAGCTACTAGCTCGTTTATGTAGCATAAATTTGTGTCTCGAAGGAATATTGGACAACCCTTCCGTATGCCTCTCGTGTAGGTGGGTTCTCATCGCACCACCGTGATGTCTGGGGGGGATACCCACGGAACACCAACTATGTGTCTGTCTCTCCAGCCTGGGAAACACGAACCAAGGTTTCTTTAATTTCGCTTCAAAACTTCACATTATTGTGGGCGTATGGTTACTCACTCATTTCTTCCTCAATCATATAGTCTGAAGAGAGTCATCTATCAGCCATTTCGTTACGTCACGTGTGACGTACTAACCTGTTGGCGGGATTATGAACTACGGCTATTGGAAGTCGTATGGTGGCTTTGAGCCTCGGTGTCATTTTCTGCCAAACAGCATACGAGTAAGGTATTGAAAATTTAATTTCCGAGTGAATGCGTTAACATAACTGTTCACACGTGATGGAGAACACAGCCTGACGAACAGCTTTACAATTTGTAGTCTTCGCCAGATGTGAACAGGGTGATCTAAAAATAAGGATGAGATGGACCGTACATGTAGCACGTATGGCAAAAGAAACACAGTGTAGTTCGAAAACCTGAAGGGGGGGGGGACACTGAAGGTATCAGTATGACATAAAGGCGGATCTTAAGAGAACTACGACAGAACGTGGGGTACATCCAATTGGACCTGGATAGCAAACAATGATGGACTTTTGTGGGCGCGGTAATGAACCTGACTGCGGCGACAATAAACGCTGTAGTATTAATTGATGGCACCTAGTCGTTTCGTACGTGGTTACCGACGTTTCGGTGAAACGTTCCACCTCCATATTTAGAGAGGAAGTCACTTATGAAGGCTAAGGCAGCAAGTTCTTTGAAACGTTCGCAATCAGCTGCTAAGTTACGTGGCGTTTCACATCAGAATACGGCGATGTTAATACCACTGGCCCAGGACAAGGGGCAATGGCTGTCATCTGTATCTGTTACGAACTTCGTTAGTATTGTTTAAACAAGTTTTTGTGGGACTTTTCCCAAATTACTAAATACTGCACTAGTTTCAAGCTACGGTCTCCTTACTGTATCGGAGGGAAGCAATTACACCAAGATTTTTTTATAACCATTCGAAGATATCGTGTTACAGGAAGAAAACGGGATTTGAAAGAGGGATGACATAGAAGAGGTAAGCAGAAAAAACACGTTCTAACGAGGAGTTTTAGCATTACTGCTATTCTTGTACAACCGTATTCTAACACACAGACAGAATGCTCTGCATAAGGTGTGCCAAGCATCAGCAGCCATTTTGACCTTAAAAATGCAGTATCAACATGTCTGATTATCAACCGTTACACCGCTAAGAGCATTATGTTTCAAGCTGCTCTACATTGCTTATGTCAGTTCTTATAACCCACCTCCACGTTCATCCTTACTTCTGACAAACACTGCTGCCCTGTAATACCTTTCTACTGTGGTGTTATCTGACACACAACTTCGTCTTACTTGTACAGTACAATAAAATGTATGTATTGCAAAATTTTCAGTTATAGCAATGCATGTACATTAAAATGCTCGTAATTATATAACGGTTGATATTCGGGCATCTGCTGATTCAGTGACAACTTTATACTCTTCACCAATTCTTGTTAACTTTTTAAAGCCTAGCGGTAACTTTACACACGACCAGGTTTAACATTAAAAAATTCTACGTGGTGCACACATTGCGTTTATGTGTTTTGTACGGATCTCAGAACAAACAGCAACTTTTGCCTTATAAAACATTAAGAGACTGATTTTTATAACCGAAGTGGATAGTGTTTACAGCGCGGTACGCACTGAGTCCTTATACAAAACAGATACGCTTCGTCTTTAAGGGGTTAAGGTGATTAAAGCAATGACGATGAAATCAGTGCGGTAGAAGTTTCAGAGCTTCGGCTGGAAACTCTTCAGGGAAGAAAACTCTCAAGAGACCTAAATATAAATGGCAAAATGCCTAATGCTGTAAAGGATCTTAAAAGGGAATGGGTGTGGCATATGGATTAAATTCAAGATGCTCAGTACAGGGTTTACTTGCAGGGAATATTCCTATCCACTCATCTTCTTGACAGAACCTTGTTCCGTGGAGTTCAATAAATGGTACAGTGAAGTCAGATCATGATTCATAAAATCGAAACGCGTCGTGAATTAACATACCTACAGCTAAACGTTCAGGCGTGTTAATGGCTTTCTTGTAAAGACATCATTAGCCACTATTAACATAAAAAAAACCCTAACAAACTTAAATCCGAGGTAACACTGGCACTTAGTTCATGACACTACTAATTTCTTTGAAAGTTTTTCCGATTTACTGCGTTCCTTTGCACCATCATAAGGCGAAACACGGTTTAAACCCTACAACACAATTCCTGATACGCCCTTCAAAGTGCTGTGAGCACGCGTCGTCATAACACATGACCTCGACATTTACGAGAGACAAATTTTGTATTTAGAGATGGTTATCAGTAATCTGGTATGACAAAGGTCAGTAAGATGGAAAAGTTTACTCACTTTGTTAGTGTCTCGAGTGACGACGTATAGATGGTTCCACCGACGTCGATGTGGACTGGCGCCGTGTAGCGTGACGCGGCAGCGACGCAGGGGATCCCCGTAATTTTGTGGTTGTAGTTGAGGGCAGGAGGCGTCGGCGACGAAGAGTTGGACATGGTGGGCGATGTGGCAGGCGAACTGCTCGGCGAGAGCAACCTAGAACCAGATTAGCAACCAGTGGGGGCGAATGGCGAGGCGCTGGTCAGTTGCTTATAAATATTTGTACATCTCACAACGAAATTCTAATTTAACTGCAGAATTTATCACTCTTCGGGAAGTACAGGATTTGATAAATAATTAAGGAGACTGGTGTAAAAAATTTGGGTTCAAAACCCATCTGTGCGTTTACAGGCCCTGAATAACAGAATGTTTGGTTTAGAAAGACCCAGAAAAGAGGGGCTAAAAGGGTATAGAAAATTCTGTTTCGAAGTTCTGGTACGGTAGTTGATAAATCGCAGTAGATTATAATGGACACAAAAAATTGTTTATCAAGACTGTTCAAAAACCTCTACAGATTAATCGTATAATAAACATCCTGTACATTAAAACAGGAAAAGCAGGTGAAGAACATCCGCTGCCCGTACATTCCTTGAGGGGTAAAGCGGCGAAGGCGTGACAGTGGCCAGTCACCTCCACCACGTGCCCAGGTTAAAATGCGACCAGTCACCTCCACCACGTGCCCAGGTTAAAATGTGACCAGTCACCTCCGCCACGTGCCCAGATTAAAATGTGACCAGTCACCTCCACCACGTGTCCAGATTCAAATGTGACCAGTCACTTCCACAACGTGCCCAGATTAAAATGTGACCAGTCACATCCACCACGTGCCCAGATTAAAATGTGACCAGTCACATCCACCACGTGTCCAGATTCAAATGTGACCAGTCACCTCCACCACGTGCCCAGATTAAAATGCACGGTGCTATACCTCCACTCTCCCATACGCGTTAGTGGCGTGTGTAGAGAAAATGTTACCTTTCGTGTGATGTAAAACAGTCTCAAAAGGTTGCACTTTCAGACTTTAAGAACACGTATTATTTAAGGAAAGTTTGGAGTCAAGAAACCCACACAGTATGGTGGCCAAGTGCCAGTGCAGCCAATCCATAACAAATTAAGGGATTTCATCAAATAATGCTTTTATTCTTATCTGTAATAATAATAATAATAATAATAATAATAATAATAATAATAGCGTTTCCATGGCGACTTGTGTTTCAAGATACATATGGTCTAACATATAAGAGTACCTAAGAAAATTTTATAAATATATATCACATGGTCTCGTTTATAAGCTCCACTAATTTCTGTGGGGATATGACTAGAAATATACGCTCTGAACGATTTTGAATATATATATATATATATATTGACTGAGTGAAAGAAAAATTTCAAACCCTATGTTAAAACTAGGAAAGTAACAATCTGTGATTATAACATTAATGAAAATGGTGTACCACAACCGCCGCCGCCGCCACCACCAACACCACCACCACAGCCGCCGCCGCTACTACTACTACTACTACTACTACTACTACTACTACTACTACTACTACTACTACTACTACTGATAACGCACTTCTCTTAGACTCTAACACAATTTGGATTAATATTCGTCTATTTGGATTGCTTGTGCGCCTTCTGATGAAGATAAGCTGCCTCTAATGGGAGCCCTGATTAAGTCTCCTTCCTCTTCTCTTGCCGGAAGAAGGAGGCCGTAGCTTCCGTACCGACGAGTTCTTACAGTGCTGTGTTTTAGTGCGAGAACGGACGGTGTTTGTTGGGCTCAGACTTGGACGGATGTTTTTAATATTCGAAAACGGATGGTCGATTGGGTTGAAGGATGTAGCCTATACAGCAGGCCACGACCTGCGAAAAATCCGGTGTGAAGCCGAGGCAGCCTTCTCTACAATTTTACTTAACATACAAATATTTGCTTTAGATTATTTGGCTTGCCAGAGTAAACATGTTATGATCTAATGGAAACCGAAATTTGGTTAAATAAGAGCCCAGAATAAGCCCATGCTTAATTCAGGCCAAAAAGTCTATATAACAGCAATTTTTACGAGTTGTGCCGTGCTAAAAAGTCAGTTTACTTAAAATTCCAAATTCCTGGTGAAAGAAATCAACAACGTGTAGGCCTATATAAGGCTAAAATTTCGGGCATTCGCCCGTTCTGCAGGGTCATTGAAATCCGATAATTAAAATTTGTGAGCTACAGATATGGCATGATCCATTGGGAACGTGGGCTAATATACGAAATGATGTGGGCAATAAGCACTGTTTCAAAATACCTGTTCAACAAGTGACCAAACACGTTGCTAAACAAACTAACATTATGAACAAACTAAACTGACAGGACATAAAGAAGCATTAGTGTCATCTGTTGGAATTCCTTGCGAACACGTTCGGCTGAGTTTCTTCTTCGCAAGAAATGAAAGTGTCTGGGTTTTACACTTGGAAATCATTTCAGCTACACATGTTTATTTAAACCTACATGACGTTACACTGGGATATATTTTGTACTAAACCAGGGGTGTACAAATCCCAGACCCCCAGTTTGCCTGGGCGATTAAATTCTGTAGCTGGCGCTCTTCATTTTGAGATCGTTCGCAGATTTTTGGAAAAATTTGTGAACCCTTGTACTACACGCTCTTCGGACCCTGAGATAACGTGTTCCTCTTTCCAAGAATTAATAGCGTGTTGTGTAGACAAACGTCTCAATGGCTCCAGACGTCTGCAGCTCACTATGTAGCGTGAATTCTAAGCTCCCGTAAGTTAGGATTAAACATGAATTATAAACAAATATTAGCAAGAGAGAAGTCTGAGATATTTGAGTTTCTCTCACCGGTAGTGATGATGATACCAGTCTTATGGGATATGACAACGTGTGTATTGGTACACAGGTGTATATATTTTCTTGGATTGCACTGAATATGGAGATAGTAAGCTCCCCGAAACGATGGTGCGTATATAACACGCTACATGGCACAATATACCACACGTCGAGAAAAGTCTCCGAGTGGACGAGAATGCAATACAAAGGGGACATTGCAGTAATTCGTCCCGCCGTCTGGGCACGGGTCCTCGTTTTTATTCGTAACTTATTGGAATTAATGAGGCGTGACGTAGGCATGTTTGAAACTGCATGCCGTAAATATTATTGCTTCAGTCACCTACAATCAGCAGCATTTTCTCAAGGAAATGTACCATATGTGAGCACAACAAACATTGCCGCTACTTGATAAAGTGAACGCTTCCACTCAGTCACTAACATTCTCTACAGCATACACTGTTCGTCTTCTGTAATTTCCTTCGTCCTGAAGGCGGAGATGTTTCTTCAAACGTTGGTAAATCGTATCCACAAAACGTCATCACAAAACAATATTAACGCGTATTCTGACTCTCTGTGACATGCCCTTAGAAAATTCTACCGAAGAATTTGGCAATTCCCATCTCTGGAAACATCTTCACAGACTGCGCGACAAAGCCATGCGATTTAGAGGTATTGTTTTCAATAAATACCCACACTGCAGTTACTAACTGTAGGAGATATTTTGGTGCCGTTTACTGCAGCTATCTCGTAGCATGATCGAAATTAATTTATATTTGTACTTAAACAGAAACGAGTGACAAATATACCGATACGCGAAATATGTCCTAATTGGGCAAAATATATTATGATATTAATTATGAAATTTTGCATGCATAATTGGCAGTAAGCTAGCATGAATATACTACATGCATATACATACTGCTATGGAGTAAAGCACACGGCAAATCCCACACTGCACGCGACCGTACATTATTTTCCCTTACACTTCGCTGAAGACATTCGATACGGGAAAAAAGTATTTAAGACAGAGTTGCAGACACTCCTAACTTTGTGCTCATACGTCAGTTAGGTTTGGTCTGCAAATAACGTCGGAGATATGTTAGACTTCAACCCATCAATATTAATGTAGCCCGAAAAAAATTGCTGCAGACTTCAAATGCCAGACTGCAATGCAACCTGTTTGAATAGCTTTAGTAGAAAACAGAAGCAGATCCTCAGACTGAATTCTGCCCAGTAAGGTAATGAAGATTCAACAATGAAGAAGTACCCCTAAGCTAACCCTGAAACTTCAACTGTACTAATTTTTCTTACCTCATTTTTATCTGTGTACTTGGAAACATGGCTCTTGATGACGTCAGATCTTTAGGCTCTTTGCCATCTGCATCGCCACGAATTTCACATTTTCTCCTGTGAAACAAAGAAACAAACAGGAAATGACTTAGATACTCTTGTCACAATTGGTTGTAACATTGTAACCAGTAAAGGATCTCCCAAGCAGCAGCGCCGAGATTTAACTGGACTAAGAAGACACGCATAACATTTATTAGAGACTAAGACTTATACAGTAGTGTTGGCTTCCTGCAGACAAAGTTGCCGCTGGGAACGTCATGTAGCAATTTTAACCCCGGCACTAGATGACGATGAGTGGTCAGCTTCACGCCCCTCCCGCTTTGCCCCCAGGAAAAGAGCATCAAGTACCCATTAAGGACGGTGGGTCACAGTGCCCGTCAGTTACGCTTCGGGGAACAGGAAGGTCCCTCGCCCCTGGCAGGAACGGAACAACGATGACTCTGTACTGTAGCCCGTAGTCTGCTTAAAACATCGGCCAAGCTAATCCTGCTCGTTGGTTTCTAAATATGTCATTTTACCCTTATAATTACGACGAAAGCACTGGACCAATAACAGAAAGACGCGGAACCACTGCATGACATTTCACCGTTACGTTCAATTCCGTTATGACGCAGACTTCGACGCCGGCTGGAAACAGGCTGTGATTTTTGTACAGGGCAAAAGAAATAAGCACACTTCGAGACTAAGTTCACGCTTTCCCTCACCACATCTTCACGTCTGTAGGAGCTCAGTACGTTTTAGATAACAAGCCGGTCAAACTATTAATATTTCGTTGACCCCAGACAGCTACGTGACCAACTGAATTACGGAAAAATGCACGCTAATAAATCTGTTGTTAAGTAAATAATATTTGAAGTGCCACGAGAGAAACAAGTGGGTTTGAAATAATTTACTTCCTGGATGGTGTACAATGCCTCAAATTAAAAAATAACAAGAAATTAATAAGGGCTGCTTTTCGGTCGGTCTCCGTCCTGAAGCTGAAAAAAGGTACAACCTGCTTAGCTGGGCCCGATAGGCAAATATTTCTCTCTCTCTTGGCCCAAGGCTGAGAAGAGCTTTAGTGCTTTTGTAACTTCAGACGATAATCAAGTGCATAAATTAAATACTTCCAAATGTGATCACCGCTAATCAGAATTTTCTGTAACTGAAAAAAAAAACAATTTAGGATACAACACAATGAACCGAAAACAAGTGCTAATATCGAAACAGTATTATCTTCGCCTAGGTTTTCGTTCAGGACGTTGATCAAAATATCGTACGCATTTATAATGTTCCCGGGCGTGTTCCACGTGCCGCCCACATCATCTGAACATCCTAATGACCTTCTGTGACGACTGCGAGTTATGAAACTGCTCATGATGCAGATTCTTCAGCAGCATCGTCTTACTTCTGCTCGCAGAATTCACTCGTATAAGAATGGAAACATAAGCTGGTGCCTTATCACTGCGCCTACGTCTTTTACACAGCAGCATGTTAGTATGGTCGAGTTTCTGATGGAATATCCAATAAATTTTCAGTAAAGTACCCCTATGAGAATAACTGAAGATCAATAAAAAAACGCTATTTCATTTGAAATAGTCAATATTCTCTCTCATTCTAAAGCCTACAGTGAATCAAAAAACTTACATATAGTATAATAAACATATCACATTAGAAGAACCGACAACAAAGAAAAAACCATTACTCTTATGATTAGTGTTGTAGACCAACAAACCACGACAACCACGAATATACGGAATGCTTAACAAAGGAACCAGCAGACTGAATGCAAATTGTTAAAATCGTCCTGAAATGTAGCAGTGCCGCTACAGTAGTCACAGTCACTACCTTCACTGCCATACTGCCGTAAGCACCACTACCGTGGCACTCCAGTTGGATTCCAGCCATTGTCTGATTAGAATACATTCTAAAAACAATACTTTTTGGAGACGTCCCCTCTCTTCATCTTGAGGTACAAAGAAAGGAAGGTCTGCTCTGTTAGATCCATTAGATAAAGCTAATCTTCACGGGTACGATGTACTCAAATCACACATCGAGTAAGAGCAAATTGACGGGCCGTACTAACAGTCCCATTGTTAATGTCGGTAAAGAGAAAAAGACGGGCAATGTACATATAACGGAACATTGAGGCAGCTTCACGTAATCATTGTTGCCGTGGAAAAGCAATAAGTATTACATATTCTGAGTGTGGGTCTGTAGCCTTAGTGATCCAGCATGCAAGGCGCATGCGCCGTGTTATATTGTCATTGTAGCCTTTCTGTCTCTGCTGTACTTTTCCACATTACTTCATAAGCTGCAGGATTTTCAGAAAAAAAAAAATTTATTGATTACAAATGTGCTTCAATTTTTTCTACAACTTTTTTCTGAAAGATTTTTCATTCTAAGAAGAATTCAGAGAGAGACACGTTATCGTAAATGCATACAGGTCGGAAGGACAGATGTGACAAAGCTAATAGTTGCCTTTCGCAATTTTCCGAAGGCGCCGAATAACCAACGCGTCAACCCTAAAATATTATATAAGCCTACAGCCTAGATTGATATGAAAGCAAAATATTTTTTAATTTATAGCCATAAATGTGTTGAACTTTTCGGAAAAAACGCCTGAAAAGTGTGATGAAACACAATCTAAAAAAGAAAAGATGTGTAAGCTTTGTACGCCTTACCTACAGGGAAGAAAGAGAACTTAATAATGCCTACTCCGGACCAAGTTCGAGCAGGACTCCTGCACATAATTGGCGTGACGTCACGACTCCCTTTACCACTCGATAATTGACGTCCGTTCTCATAAGACTACATTTTCCTTGCAACACACATATTTTTAAGCCTCAAACCCTCTCCTCCAGTATTATGTTTGTCAAATAAGAAAAACACACGATAATTAATCCTTTACGTAAACAAAACTACATTTTTGGGAAAGACGCATTCAAAAAGCTAAGGCTGACAATAATGGGTCATTTTTCTACACCATTTATAATCTTCTCTCTCTCTCCCCTTTTCTACAGTCCACAGCCCTCTGGCAGGGTACGAATGCTTGTTTCAAAAGCCTCCTATAGCCTGAGCCCCTCACCCCTGTATTTAAGTCAACATCATACGGACGAGATGCAAGGTACTTTCAGATGATAACAATGTTGTACTTGCGGACCACTCCAGTACACTCTGTTATAGGGACGCTGTTTCAACAATTTCGTTTCGCTATTAGAAGTTGTCTTGTAATGGTATATACGAGCATACATAAACGTTCTCTACAGCTTTACATATAAAATGCCGTTTTAACCATAGTCAAAATACAGTCCTCGCGCGTGTGTGTGTGTGTGTGTAAGGTAAGAGGAGTTTACACAAGAGAGTGGGGTGAAAAAGAGAAAGATAATTTGGGGTTCTATGGTGATGGACGAGACCTGGCGGTAAGGCAAGGCAGAACAGTCAAGCGCTCGTTTCTTCTCTTTTTTCATTTCTAGTTGTACTATGGACCTCAGTTTCTCTATAACACGTATAAAAGGTAGGAGGTATCTATCGTCGTGTGTGTGTGTGTGTGTGTGTGTGTGTGTGTGTGTGTGTGTGTGTGTGTGTGTGTAATTTAGCCACCACATCGCCGAGTTTCGTATCTCAATTAATGGAGTTATGTTTACTTTTTGGAAGTTGCGCTCCTGCCAGTAACCACCCAGTTCTCTCTCTCGCGCTCTCTCTCTCTCTCTTTTCCTCCACTGGACCCCCCTGCAGACGATGTAATGTATGGTTTGAAAAGTCACTACAATTGTTTGGGAGGGATTTTTAAAATATTGCGGATCGTTTAACATGCATTAAAATATTTCTAAATTTCAATTAAGGAGAATGTTTGTTTTACATACACGTGACTGTACTTCAGTGAACTACATTATGCTGTGTGGTATTGAATTGCTCAAAACACATTATTACTTAAACGTTCTTGTTTTTGAATTTAAACAATTTGTAGGCAAACGAGCAACAGCGCACTTCTTTGTGTTTTTCTTAAAATAAACTACCCTGAAATCATTCAGCCACTTTATATATTATTAAAAACCAACTCACGCACTTTTATTAATATTAAACGTTATGGAACTTCTCCTACATGTTTCGAGGCAACATTGGGCCCATCCTCAGGGGGTCTTACAATACAGTACTAAACTGTACTGTACTGTACTGTACTGTATTGTACTGTAGAGTACAGTACATTACTGTTCAGTACTGTAAATTACTGCACTGTAGTATACTGTACTGTACTGTACGACTCCCTCAGGATGGGCCCAATGTTGGCTCGAAACATGTAGGAGAAGTTCCAAAACGTTTTAATATTAATAAAAGTGCGTGAGTTGGTTTCTAATAATATATTAGAGACAATGCACGGTGTGAATATAAAATTCATTCAACAACTACTTCATTTTGGAAATTATTTGAACATGTATTAGTGTTAAAAAATAAGTGTTGAAAGTAGGAAAGAGCAATTATGTTACACATACGTCATGGCACTTACGGTCGCGATGTCATATAGTGATAATTTTTTGCATTACACGGTTGCCAGGCAAAGACGCGGTGATGGATATAGATCGCTTTATACTCTGTCAAATTCTGTTACTCTCGTCTAACAACCACAAGAGAAACGGAGAAAAATGGCGATATGAATAATTTCAAGGAGTCATGAAATGTTACCCGAATGTGAAAAACAACATTTTTGACACCGCATAATAATACGACACTGGATTGTCTCCCACAAAACTGTCGGCTAACTAAATGAATAAGTTCACGTCATACGCAGTGGTTTGAACAAAATACTGGAGACAATTACCTAATGCAATACGCACGAGAGAACTGCTGAACACGTACCAAATTTTGTTACAAATTAGTCTGACGGGAAAAGCCATATCGGACATAGGCTTAGATGTGTTTTTGGAAACACTGGCTACGAATATGTGGATTTAATTGGTTAGAATAGAGTTTAGAGGCGAAATCGGTACTGAAATTTCAGGGTCCATAAACGCTGGAAACATTTTGGGTACCTACCCCATTATTTTCGAAAACACTTATTCCTAGTCTGACTACTACTGGAAGAAGTTAGACGACAAATTCTAGTCATATCGAAAGTCGATTAAGAAACAGTTACGGACTCCTGTCAGTTGCAAAACGCATCATATTGAAGGACAAAAACGTAAGCGAAGAGACCGAAAAAGAACGAAGGGACAGGCGTAGGCTATATCAAATAAAAACTACTAATGCATGTCAGTAAACAAACGTAGCGACAACTGCCTGACTACAGAACCCTCCTTGATAAGCTATAACTGGAAAGACTCAAGAAATTCCCAGCATATTATTAAACCTGAAGTTTTATTACTATGTCCTTAAGCGCCCGTCACTTTTCCCTGTCCTGCTCCAGATGACTCCAGGACACGCCCTCCAAATAAATACACGTTCTTTCCTAAACGTTAAACATGGTTTCAATGGAAATTCATGGAGATGTGCCATGATTGTGCAGTAAAAAACACGCGTGGCAATCAGTGACAGTGTTCTCATTTGATCACGGGAGACAGATCGGAGAATCTTCGTGTGAATACGACACAAACATTCACAAAACAGCAGCTTTCGTAGGTGTTCAATGGCACATATACGTTAAAGACTTTAATTTGTACAGCTAAACTGCAGAACACAGTGCTAATCCTAATGCACCACTTGCTCAATTTCGAAAACCTGGCATTTCTGCCACAGAGGGAATTCATCCTACCTGGTTCGTCTGATTCTTATAACGTATGAATTACTTCAATAAACACTGGCTTCGTTTCGCAGTCCTTACCTCTTCTACCTACTTACAGTAGGTGTCGAGGTTGTTTATTTTCACGTGATCACAGTCAGACACACACCACAGTCGGTAGGAGTCCTCTGGACGGGGGATCGGCCCATCGCAGAGATCTCTACCTGACAACACAAACACTGTACAAGAGACAAACATCCATGCCCCCGGTGGGATTCGAACCCACGATCCCAGCAAGCTCTCGGCCGCAGGCCTATGCCTTAGACCGCGCGGGCACTGGGATCGGCTTCAATAAACATTAACCTTTTAAAGCCTAGCGGTAACTTTACGTACCACCAGGTTTAACATTAAAAAATTCTACGTGGTGCCCACATTGCGTTTATGTGTTTTGTACGGATCTCAGAACAAACAGCAACTTTTGCCTTATAAAACATTAAGAGACTGGTTTTTATAACCGAAGTGGAGAGTGTTTACAGCGCGGTACGCACTGAGTCCTTATATAAAACAGATACGCTTCGTCTTTAAAGTGTTAATTTGTCCGCTCTGTGCATTAGTTGTTAATGAATTAAAATACGAAATGGATATGTGATCTTTTTCTGTGAAGTGTGAACCTACGATTAAATATTACTGGAATGAGATTTACTGAAGAAGGCCGTCCAGTGTGTTAGTGTCAGTCGCCGGCCTCTTATGGTAGTCGCCCGGGTTCGATGCTGGGCCGTTCCATGTAATATTTATTATGCTGAACACAGTGTTACTGGGACACGATTTTCCACGGGTACTTCAGTGTTCACCTGTCAGTATCATTCCGCCAACGCCCCAACCGTACGCATCTCATCAGAATGACAAACTGGCAAAGCCTAGTTACTATCAAAACCCTGCTGGACAGAAAATTACTTCCGTATTGTACTTTATCTCTTTAAAATAGGGCGAAAAATTTTAGTTTGCATTAAACTTGTTTAGCGCATTCTGTTTACGATAAAATCGAACACCTGTCTCACGGTGGTAGGGTTCAAGCCGCTGAATGAGTAACCTCGGTTATTGATTAGCAAACGGTGATAGCACCAACATATGCCGCTCTTGCACACACATACACGCACGTATGCAAGTTCTCACACGTGTAAATACACAGACATAAAATCTGTCCGCACACATCTCAACACCACTGTGACGACATACAGGAAGACACTTTATTCTTTGAAATACAGTTTAACTCCAATGATCCGGAATAATTGGGACCGCAAGCCGCCCGGATATGCGGAAAATCCGGAAAATTGGATTTTTCTTTGAAGACAGGTTGCATTGGCAGTTTAAAGTGGTAACAAATTTCTACAAACGACTATTTTTAGGCTCCATATTTATTTACGTGCAAACATTAATACATAACTCTTTATATGTATTTGACAACTGGGAATCCCTTGTCTAATTTGGCAACCCACGCGGCTGTTACTATTACAGTACGTACCTGCCTCTAAACATTTCCACCGCGCCTGATTTGAAGCTGTAGACAGCCATAACACTGTACAGTACTGTACTCGATCCGATAATCGGTAATTTCAAGGCAAATTAGTTTTACAGAGTTCTCGACAAAGTTAACCGAAGGGCCAAGCCGATCCGGATAATTGGCGATCCGGGTAACCAGCGTTCGGATTATTGGAGTTATACTGTACTTCCGTTCTTCCATTTTTGTAATCACGCAGTCCCGAATCTGAAATTTTGTAGGACTCCAGATACATACTCGTACTTGTACTTCCAGTTCGCAGCATTGGAACTGCAGTACCTCAGTTTTTGGAGGAGGAGGCGACCTAGAACATGCAGCAAATAGTTTCAAATGAAAGGTGACAATTCTCAGAGTAGTGTACAGAGAAAGGTCTGTACAGTGATTATGTAAAGGGCTAACAGAGAAATATACGTGCCATTAGGCATATAGTTAAGCAGTATAAAAGAAAGGCTGAAGTCCAAACGTAACGCCTGATACAGTGAATGCAACCAGAAAAATATTACTGTGGAAGCCTACGAAAAGCCTTGAGGTCTATCATAACAACAAACGGTGAACTACAGAACAATAAGTGTTCAGACTTTTTATGGAAACGTTTTGAAACAAAATGGTCTGAAAACATTTCCTCACATTCACGGTGAAACTTTCAAGTGGGCCCTCTTTTGTCATCAAATTGCAACTCGTGTGCACTTTGGATATGGGAATGCTCTGAAGAGCAATGTGTTCTGCAGTAATCCTCGCAAAACTGACGGTATAAGAGAAGAAACAGAGCCGCGGGTTTTTCCAATTTCCACAAAGATTTTGCGGGCGGCATTACGGAATTTTGTTGATTTGGACATATCACTCACAGCACAGGAAGGCGGCTACAATGACCGTTCTCACGCCGAGGACACTATTTACTGCATATAGCTACTGTCACTTAAATTCAACAGTAATGAGGGTTGTACAGATTCAATTTGGACTACACGAAGTTTTCCGACGGAAAAAGAATTAAAAAGACCAACATAGAGAAGAAACGACACATCGTTCTAAGCCATGTGTCTTCAACCTTTTTTTGTCAAAGGGCTACAACTGTTATTGTGGAGTAGCTCGCGGGCCGCAAGTGTAAAAATCACAGTAAATGGTACACCTATCTGCCTAAATTGAAAAATTATACACATTAATGTGTTCTGTTACAAAAATGCAACATTATTATATTACCTTAATCTTTCAAACCCTAGCGGTAACTTTCCATATGACCCGCTTTAACATTAAAAAATTCTACGTGGTGCCCACATTGCGTTTATGTGTTTTGTACGGATCTCAGAACAAACAGCAACTTTTGCCTTATAAAACATTAAGAGATTGGTTTTTATAACCGAAGTGGAGAGTGTTTACAGCGCGGTACGCACTGAGTCCTTATATAAAACAGATACGCTTCATCTTTAAAGGGTTAAACAAAAAAGCATTTCTCTCTCTCGTTGCTGTCTGTCAAAGTCACGCTGTACTTGCAAGTGGATGGGTCGCGTGGATTAATTCAAAGCAAAGACAACTGCATTAGTGTTTAATTTGTATAGTGTATGTATAATTTACAAACGTGGCCGCGGGCTGCATGCGGCCCGCGGCCCGCGGGTTGGAGACCCATGTTCTAAGCAATGCTCATATCCGTTTCGGACTCCAAAAGTCGATATAGCCTTTCTTTATCATATGCTACATATCTGATCTTGTTTCAGTTCTACAATTTCTAGGTATAACAACACATTCAATCTCACAGCTGATCACATAACACTTTTCAAACTAGCCCCTTTTTCGGTAATATAAACATATCAGCTTGTCGTTTTGTACGGTGTGAAACTTGGTCTTTCACACTGAGGGAGGAACAAAGACTGAAGGTATTCGAGAATAGGGTGCTGAGGAGGATATTTGGGCCTAAGAGGGACGAGGCGACAGGGGAGTGGAGAAGACTACATAACGAGGAACTTAATGACCTGTACTCATCACCAAATATTATTCGGGTAATCAAATCGAGAAGAATAAGATGGGCGGGGCATGTAGCATATGTGGGAGGAAAAGAGGGGAGCATACAGGATTTTGGTGGGGAGACCTGTGGGAAGGCGACCACTTGGGAGACCCAGGCGTCGATGAAAGGAGAATATTAAAATGGATCTGCAAGAAGTTGGATGGGGAGACATGGGCTGGATTGAGCTGGCTCAGGATAGGGACAGGTGGCGGGCTCTTGTGAACGCGGTAATGAACCCCCGGGTTCCATAAAATGCGGGAAACTTCTTGATTAGCTGAGAAACTGCTAGCTTCTGAAGAAGACTTCTGCTCCATGGAGTTAGTTAGTTGTTTTGTGCGGGTGTAAAATGTGGTCTCTCGACTTACGGCAAAAATAAGGGCACGGGTGAGATTTAGAGAGGTGACAGCAGGATGGCAGTAATTTTTTATCTGCTTTGTCGAATATTATTAGGCTGCTGAAATCGAGAAGATGGACGTCTAGGCACGAGCATGCCCAGAGAGTAAAAGAAGAGCGCCAAAATTTTATATTTCGAAAACCTTAATGGAAGACCTGACAGCGGATGCGAGGATGATTAAGTTGGATCTTAAGGGAATACATTTATCCCTGCGTCTGAAACGGCAGAATACGCTGTGTGTTCCTTTTGCAGTATCACCAGGCTCATCGTACATCGGTTAAGTCGTTCTGCCGCCAGTTCCTCTCCTGCCTTTTGTCTCCCTCCATATCACTTCCGCGCTCATATTTTGCGCTAGTTTAAAACAATGCACGTGTCAAAGGGCATATATGCATGTCCGCAGCATTGAAATAGAACTCGCATATTACGTAACACAGTATATATTGAGCATGTTATCCCTTACTGCCTTCCTGTCTGTCTCTGATCACGTCGCTAAATTGTGTTGTTGTGTAAAACTGAACCCACGACGGGTGCTTGACATACAACTAATGCACAAAGCGGACAAATTAACACTTTAAAGACGAAGCGTATCTGTTTTATATAAGGACTCAGTGCGTACCGCGCTGTAAACACTCTCCACTTCGGTTATAAAAACCAGTCTCTTAATGTTTTATAAGGCAAAAGTTGCTGTTTGTTCTGAGATCCGTACAAAACACATAAACGCAATGTGGGCACCACGTAGAATTTTTTAATGTTAAACCTGGTGGTACATAAAGTTACCGCTAGGCTTTAAAAGGTTAATAAAATAAAACGTAATCATTGGGAATGTATATTTATACGACCGTCACAATAAGCAGATTTCGTACTCCGAAAGATTTTAAGCACCGTTAAACGCAACCAATATACAGTATGGACTGCCACGTATTTTTGACGTGTGCAGTAAAGGGAGGTATGTGGCTAGACTCACGCTCTGGCCGCTGTCACTCAGGGAAGTATATAGTATGCATTAGACAGGAGTACCAGTGACGGCAGAGTTGGTCTGGAAATATCATTGCTCAGAATCGAACCCCGTCTGTCCAGCCCGCAACCAATCACACTAGTGACAAAGCTACCTTGGCTCATCTACAGTGCTTCACCGACAGTGCCTACAAATTTGAAAGCACAGCTCTGGAATCACAGTAATGACACACACGCGCGCGCGCACTTGTGCAGTCCGCAAACTGACGTGATATTCCGTATGAAGAACACGTACGCTTAACCTGCTGGTTATTTCCACGGGTCCCAACAGCTCTGCCACGTACCTGTCTTGCTGCACAGAGGAGTATCTGTCCAACCTGGGCAATATAGGCCAATTATTGTTCCTAACCACCCCTCCTCCCCTCCCCCCCCCCACAAAAACATCTGGGCCCATCCGTGGTGTACAAGATTGCCTAATCCCGCGCCGCCATTACACACAATTACACATTTGGCCCGATTTCAGAAGTGTAAAGCCTGAGGTAACGGCGAGGCCGTTGGCTCGCGTTTTAACCTTCGTGAAGACATTACTGTTGTCTGCACGAATTCTGATTATATGACAAAACGAGATCATCGAGGTTCAGACACGTTTTTATGCACGTACAGCAAAACCGACTTATAACGGAACTCCAATGACCCGGAAAATTTATTGCTCTTCAGACACGTTTTCGTGAAGGCTGGTACTTATAGGTATAAAATATTGCACAGCCCTTATGTTCATTTATGGTCTAAATCACAATACATAAATTCATGTTATAAAATTTGCACTATAACCACGAAGAATGAGGTGGGACGATATGACGAACACAAAATGCTAGCGTCGTTCTCACCTCACAATTTCGTGCGTCCCCCGCCCCCCCCCCCTCCCACCCGGCTCCCTGCCACCACTTCTTTCTTACTGATTTACGAATGCATACCGTATGCGCTAATGATCGCTATGTTCTTTCGAAAGTTAAAATGAAGGGCATACAGGCACGCCGACCTCATAACCCTCTACAGTAGCTAATTTTCCGACTTGCATAGTCTCCTCTAACGTTTTTGGGGGGGGGGGGGGGGGGGGGGGGGGGGGGGGGGGGGGGGGGGGGGGGGGGG
>BLKM01002188.1:160538-187841 GCA_013340265.1 Coptotermes formosanus
CCCCCCCCCCCCCCCAGACACAACACATATTACGCCAAGCGTGGTAATTCGTACGCACGATGCTGAAGAACTCTTCGGGTTGCTGAACTGCCACATGCAGGAGTTCACGCACGAGGACCTTGTAATAAAATTCGGAAGCAAAGCACCCTGAAGCAGCTGAAGAACCAGACCCTGAGCCTAGGGAGATGACCACGACGGTTTTAGGAGTTGACTGAGAGGTCAGAACCGTCGACTGCGATTGCGGTAAACGCTGCTTGGCACGTATCACTGTTAACGTCACTCGCCAGCAACAAAACACATTTTTCAGATAAACAAGTGTGTTAGCTTGCCAGAATTAATAATAATTAATAACTAGGAATAACAGTGACCAGTGGCCGCGCGGCGTGGGTCTGCGGCCGAGCGCTTGCTGGGATCGTGAATTCGAATCCCGCCGGCGGCATGGATGTTTGTCTTTTGTGAGTGTTTGTGTTGTCACGTAGAGGTCTCTGCGAAGGGCCGATCCCTCGCCCAGAGGAGTCCTACCGACTGTGGTGTGTGTCTGAGTGTGATCAAGGGCAAATAAACAACCTCGACACCTACTGTGAGTAGGTCCTCTTTAAGTAGTCTTCTCCACTCCCCTGACGCCTCGTCCCTCTTAGGCCCAAATATCCTAGAGGACTATGTCTATGAAGCTAAAAGAAACGTCAACAGGACGACAAGTGCGACCAGCGGAAACTTAGTTCATAATGAGACGACGACGTAACGGAACTGTAAACGCCACACGTCAGTCACTGCACTAATTACTCCGAACACTTACACTGTACCGCTGAAGGTGTGTGCGTAGCTAGCGTATTGCTTTATTGTCTCTTATTGTACTCGTACTTACAGAAACCGCGGCGTCAACCGCGCGTTAAGGGAAATTCGCTGGTGGCTAATAAGAGGCCCGAATTTTCGGCGTTGTCTACGTTTACTCTACAGACATGCTGAATGGATGGCAATTGAATGCTTATTCTGCCTGTGTCTGATGGCAAGCGACAGAGAAACTTCCTTCTCTTATGCAGTATTCTAACATGGTATTAAAAAGGCGACGTCTACAAACCCGTGTTTCGCCGACCTCCATCTTCTAAGTAAACCTAATGAAAAACTTCTCTTTCATTGCTCGGATCATGAATCATGTGTCACTGCACTTAACATTGCTATGCCGTACACATTAATACAGATGGTATGTGCGGGATACGAAACAGGCGAGGAAAAACCTGGAGTTTGTTAGCAAACCTGGAGTTTGTTAGCAAACCTGGACAGCAGACAGAATACCAGAGACCTGGACGCGACTGTGAAGGCAGAAGTGACCAGCCTTACAGCAGTCGGTGTAAAGGTGCGGCGGGGATTTACGTGTATCAGGAAAGCACCGGGTGGCAGAATTCAATGAACCTGCGGATTCCACAGTGACAGGGAGCGCCTTGCCCAGTGACACTGGGCTTTTCGAAGGAAAGTTCTGAGCCATGATGTTACACATGGTCAGTTAACTGTTTAGTTAGTTAGTTAGTTAGTTAGTTAGTTAGTCAGTCAGTCAGTCAGTCAGTCAGCTAGTCAGTTGGTTGGTTGGTTGGTTGGTTAGTTAGTTAGTTAGTTAGTTAGTTAGTTAGTTAGTTAATGGAAGTTACTTAGTTACTGAAAACTGTTTTGCAGTTATTCGGCCTAACGGCACAAGGGTGACAGGAGCACCTTGGTCAATAACAATGGGCATTTCAAAGGAAGGTCCCGATCCCTGAGCCATGATGTTAAACATAGTCAGTCAGTCAGTCAGTCAGTCAGTCAGTTAGTCAGTTAGTCAGTCAGTTAGTCAGTTAGTCCGTCAGTCAGTCAGTGAGTTAGTTAGTTGGTGAGTGAGTGAGTTAGTTAGTTAGTTAGTTAGTTAGTTAGTAGAACTTAGGTACAGAAAATTGTTTTGCAGATATTTGTCCTAAGGGCACAATAGTGCCAAGGAGTGCCTTTCTCAATGAATAACAATGGACTTTTTGAAGGAAAGTTCTGAGCCATGAAGTTGAACATAGTTAACTATTTAGTTAGTTAATTGGTTGATTGGTTGGTTGGTTTGTTGGTTGGTTAGTTGGTTTTTTATTTATTTATGCATTCATTTAGTTGGTTGGTTGGTTAGTAGAGCCTACTTAGGTACTGGAAGTGTTTTGCAGTTATTCGCCCTAAGGGCACAACACGGGTGAGTGCGTATTTGCATGTAACCAACACTGTGTTTGCCGATGGCAGTCCTTACCGAAACGTTCAGTAAAATTCCTGGTATTACCTTCAAGCCTCGATCGCTGAACCGTTATGAATGCAAATGGGGTTGATATAATAGTCACATTTTAGCGTTAAACGCAGTTGAGCGTGAATAAACTGTCGGGTAAAGCGACCGTTCTTTTTCTGGGTCTTCACGGCTTCGTCATCATCGCTTTCCATGGAGGAATGGCGGTTCTCACCGGCCGCTAATTCACGGACCAGAAAAGTCGTGATGGATTTCCCGTGGACTGGTCTGCTATCTCATAGGATGCAATGTAAACCAGTCTACAAGTCTAACCATTACTAAAACGTGTAAACAGACATATTTAACCTTTTAAAGCCTAGCGGTAACTTTACGTACCACTAGGTTTAACATTAAAAAATTCTACGTGGTTCCTACATTGCGTTTATGTGTTTTGTACGGATCTCAGAACAAACAGCAACTTTTGCCTTATAAAACATTAAGAGATTGGTTTTTATAACCGAAGTGGAGAGTGTTTACAGCGCGGTACGCACTGAGTCCTTATATAAAACAGATACGCTTTGTCTTTAAAAGGTTAAGGTGTTTATACCAAGTTATGGTTTTATGTTGTGTCAGAATCCAAGACACGTCACAATCATTCATAAGAGACATTCGAAACCGAAACTACAGACGACAGGTTCTAACAAAATATAAGCTGGCATACATCTGCCTCAGCACTACCTTGAGTTCGTAACGCGGGCCTGCGCCCCATTCCTTAGGGATGCAGTGACCGAACCCATTGAGCTGTGCTCCCTCGCCACTGGCCATTTGCAGCATTACATATCGCAAAAATAAAGGAAAAAAGGGCAAAATTCAGGGCAAATTTTACCGTTCGGAAAAACTGTAATGTACAGCACAAAGTATAATATACGTAACACAACGTTACATTCGGCCAAACCGTAACGTTGAACGCAAAACATAGTGTTCGGCAAAAAATGTAATGTTCGACACAGGCTGTAATATCCAGCACACGATGTAACGTTTGGAGCAAACTAATGTTGAACACAAAGTATAATGTTCAGCACAAAATATACTGTTCAGCACCAACTGTGAAGTGTAATGTTCAGCGCAAAGCATATTGTTAGCGCAAACTGTAACGTTGAGGATACAGCATACTATTCAGCAAAAAATGTAATATTCAGCCCAAACTGGCATGTTAAGCACAAAGTACAATACTCAGAACACAATGGAGAAATGAAGAGAAAATATTAATTACAATCGATGTCCTTCTAGTCCAATTAAGTTCTTTCCTTTCTAAAAATATTCAAGTTTCTCGACATATTAAACAATTTGTTCTACCACTGCATAAGCATTCTCACATTCTGAGACGTAAATGTTGATTGGGTTTGAGAAATTTCAGACGTTGTTTATGGAAACCGTGACAGCAGATAAAAAAGGGCGTAATCAAATTTGGAGCTGCAGAGGCACAATAAAAAAAAAGGTGAAGCAGTCCCATTACAGGCCTGGACAGGCCCACAGGGTTCCAGGAGGTTGAGGCTCCCAGAATTCTAGACAGTCGGCACATGAAGGTGGTAAGGTTGTCAGCCCTACACACCGGCCGCGTTTACCCCCCAGGAAATATTCCTGGTACTCATTCCTGTTAGGGGCTGAGTCGATCCCAGGGCCATAGTGCGACCGACAGGATTATGCCAATGAAAAATTCCACTGACACCATCGGGAATCGAACCCGCGACCTGCCGGTTTGTAGCACAGTGCCTCAACCAACTGCGCCACCGCGGCCCCCGCAGAGGCCTAATTTCATGTTTAAAATAAAAGTTGTATATTCTAATTAAACTTCTATTTTATGTCACGTACCAGTCTCTAGCAATGTGAGCCATTTCTGAGAAAAATGTTAAGGGTTATAGACCAATGTGAATCAAAATTAAAACTGCTACACAACTATCTATATGGACAAACAGTAACAATTTAACCTACGTCTAATGAGTAGTTTCCGAGTTTAAACATGCAGACTGGCAGCAGTACAAACAGCTCCTTGTCATTATAGACCTACTTTCATTTTATAAACAAAAAAGCACACACACATGTGACAGCTGATGTGTTTCTGAATGTGTTACATATATGCCTACATAACGGGACTGTTGTCTACGCCGATAGTTAAAAACATTTAAATGATCATCATAATCGAAAGACAGAAAATGCACGAGCCGCCACTGCACTGATTGGGGTGCTGAGCGCATAAACGGACAGCACGCCCCAAACATTATTACAGGTGCGTTAGTGGCTACTTGTATTGCTATGTTTTTATGCCCTAAATTAACACTCCATCACCAGACCAGACGTGCACGCAAGCTGCTGGAACTCATAGCTACCTGCTACGCTACTACAGTACACAACTGCACTTAACTCAAGCCACGTAGACACGATCAGAACTTTTACCTTCCAGTGTACCATCTAAAAACCTCCAAGATTAAAATATGTCAATCTATAATCTCACCTGTTCTTTTTCAAGCGCGTAAAACTTAAGTCTCTCAATGTAAGATATGAACATTAAAAACGCAGAAGTCAGGAATGGAATGAAGAAAATGCATAATGAATGAGGAGGTTAATAACTCGTGCCTTTCAGCCAACAACGAATATATCTGTAAGCATTAGACAGGCGAGACATGAAGGTCACTTGCGTAGGTAAGAAATGTCTACAGAGTCAGAGTTTTGGTTAATAACGATGACGGATTTTTGGGCTCCTAATCGACAGAATATACGTACTTTCTTTTTGTAGTATCTACTAATTAATCAGTACGACTGTGTTCATATATTTATTTACGGTCCAAATCATCAATAATAATAATAATAATAATAATAATAATAAATACCTAAAAAATATGAAGAATGGAACAATTATTACTTGAGCCTCCTACGCCAGAATTAGAAAATTAGCACAGCTAATACAAAAGACCATAATTGGACACAACCGTTCGCCAGGTTCAACCGCCTCGCATCCTCCGAACCTACATGCATTTTCCTAGACCCCATCCTACGGTCAACCTCCGAGGTGCTCGTTCTTTCGCATGACCATTTTCCAGAACGTCCCCCTCAAACAATTTGTTTTTTCACTTACTCTTTCCCATCTGAGCTTTCTCACTTCCCAGATTTCAAAATACTAACAACACAACTTGGGCTATATCACTTACCGACCTCTTCCTTACCTAATATGTGCTAACGGCTCACGTCTGACGCATCTTATGTGTGGATAAAAAAATAAGAAATTTTACAATATAACCTTTTTATGTATTTTAAAAATATTTATACCAGAAATATGAAACTTTTTCTTTATAAATTCTATTTCAACTGTAAAAAATAAGTTCTTACCTTGTCATTGGAACTACTGTCGTAATTAACCTCCCTTGCTATACCTGACGAAAGCCATAAATGCCGGAACATGTGGCATAAAATACTAAATAACCATATAAAGAGTTGTGATCGACGGTACGTTTCTTATTTTGCGGTAGACTGGAGAATGTGAACTGTACCGGGCGGTGGCACAAGGAGATGTTCTGGACTGTCGGCTCTAATTAAACACTGAGACAAGACCCAGACGAAATCCCGCTCAACTAAATAACAATTAAAGGTCTGATTCCTGCCTCCCAGAGAACACGCTGTTCAGACTTGTCTGTTGATGCTTTAGGGAAGCAATCGCTGTTTATGTCGAGAACCGAAAGCAAATCACAAACACACTATATTTTAGAGAAGGACTAAGTCATTTAATGTACAGTAGGCGGTATGTACGAGGGCATCGTATCTGCCTGCGGTAATCCGCTCCTGCAGAAGCAGTTAACTCTGTCGTTGTAACGAACTCTGGTAGTTCCTTCATATCGTGTACCAAACATCACGATTCTCGGCCCCCAGTAGATTTATCTGTGCATTATTTTGAAAGCTAGCGTGACCTCTCTATTCCCCTTTCTCGGGCCCCTCTCCTCCTGCTTATCAGTACCGTTAACCTCAACATGATGTTACTAAAAGGCACTATACATCATTTCTCCATTTACATCATCAGTTCTGTGCAAGTATAAACAAACAGCATAGCTTTTGTGTTTTAACAGTTGTCACGTTTCCTGTTGGATAAGTTCTGATGACCTTTCTTGGATTTCTGGAAGTTAAAAGCTCCAATGCAGCCATCTAAAGTGGTGAAAAGAAGCAGACATTACAGTGAGGGCCGATATAGAAAACAAACAAAGCGTCGTAACGAGGAAGAAGTTACGTCAGGCAGTAATACCAATATGCAGCAATGACCCCGGTGCACATGCTACATTTGAAGTGACTGTAGGATTGTATTATACTGAGGGACGTGTTGTAATACAATGACGGCAAAATTTTGTGCAAAAGAAGTTATCACTGTGGCACATTATGTGGTTAAGGCTAGAATACGGTTATGATCGATAGAGCAGGCTAATGCAGGCATTGTACCTGTCATCCATACAGAGAACTTCCCACGAATCAAGCACACGGCCAGTACACAATCATGTTAACACAGAAAATGTCAGACTGAGAATACATTTTCGATGTTTTTGAGTCTACGGGGCCGGTTACGTACATTACCCTACTAAACAATGGAACAAAACGACTTAAGTTTAGCTATAATAATAATAATAATAATAATAATAATGTAATATTGCAGACAGCGCTATATGCACCATTAACAGTACGCGCAGAATAGCTGCGACACTGTGTACCCTAGAAACGTGGTTTGTTTCAGGTACATAAGTGTGAATACCCTGCATAAAGGAGACGATGTAACAACAGCATACTATTATGCTGTTATTACTATTAAAAAAACGTGTAGGAACATAAATCTGTTTCGCCGGTTCGGAATTAGGTTAAGGTGGATACTTCAGTACCCACCTACACCTGTCAACCCGGAATTGTAGCAAAACGCGCCTCCTGTTGACAGCAACTAATTAAACTTCGTTCGTATTAGTTATTTGACAAACTATATAAGCATATTTAAATATTTATTTTTAAAGATGAAAAGACATAAAATGTCTGGCCTCAGAAACATGCAGACGGAAGGGGATACTACCGTGTTATCAAAATTGAGAGGTTCGTACCTTTAACCAGCTATGAGTTCTACTTCAAAAGAAAATGTCGAAAATTTTAACACTGACTGTACTTGCTTCACTGTTGGCATCCCGTTGTGCGCTATAATGAAATTGCAATTGAAAAATAATGGGGTTTTATCCCGTCAGCACAACAACCTTTACTGTGCCATAGACAGCTACATAAACAATCACAATATGTTTCGACCCGTGCAGGTCATCTTCAGGTGGTGTCTATTTACAAAGGCAGGATTATATTGATGTGGTGCTCAATACTGCTTAATTTAATACTTCGTCTTCGTATTTGTTTGATGTTCTTGTGTGGTACTTTGATCATGCCGCCTATTCCGTGGGTGTTTGCTATTCTGTTCTTTTTTTTTTTCTGTGTTATAGGATGTAAGAATGTTTACGTAGCTCTCTACGATACTACAAAGCCTGTTGTTCTGACAGGAAATACCCCTATTATTTTTCAGTTGGAGTTTCAGTGACTGTATTTGTTAACGTAAAATAAGGTACCGTTCCAAATAACCAGTTCATTTAACCCTTTAAAGACGAAGCGTATCTGTTTTATATAACGACTCAGTGCGTACCGCGCTGTAAACACTCTCCAGTTCGGTTATAAAAACCAGTCTCTTAATGTTTTATAAGGCAAAAGTTGCTGTTTGTTCTGAGATCCGTACAAAACACATAAACGCAATGCGGGCACCACGTAGAATTTTTTAATGTTAAACCTGGTGGTATGTAAAGTTACCGCTAGGCTTTAAAAGGTTAATTTTCAGCAACTTAGCTGCACGTAATTATTCGTGACGTATTCCATAGTATTCTTTTAGCTTCCGGTCATCACATATTAAGTCAGGGATGCATAAATTTTCCAGAACTCTAAGGATCACTTTAAAATTGCTAGGCGACAAACAGTTGAGACTAAGAAGGATCAAACTGAGACCACACATATATTAGGCGCCAGAGCACAGAATATAGTCGGCGCCAGGGATTTGTGCACCCCTGTATTAAGTACTAAAATCATTTCGGACATCGTTTTGTTCGGGTTCGTTCCGAAGCGATCGTTCTAGTGCGCCCGCGACCGAAGATTCGTTCCCTGTCGGTCTGGTGCAGTGTGCCCACGCCATCAGTCGCGCAGCGCACGTTTACCGTTCGCGCCACGCTCAAGAATGCCGACTTCCCAGAAGGATGACGTCGTCACTTACAGTAGTGCGTCGACCATTATCTAGCCCTTCCCTGCACGCACAAAGCGCCATAACAAGATCACTGGCGTTACGACACGCACAGTTCATCATCGGCATAAAAATGCTATTACTGGACACTTCAACCCAGTTGATATCGTCATATTCTACTTTTCTGATATCCATCCTAATATTGCGTCCGCATTTGCAACGATATCCCGCGTTATTTTTCCCTAGCAGGTATTCAAAGTAGCCGATCCCAGTGGCAGCGCGATCTAAGGCGTAGGTCTGCGGCCCAGCACTTGCTGGGATCGTGGGTTCGAATCCAACCGGGGGAATGTATGTTTTTTGTCCAGTGTTTGTGTTGTGAGGACGAGGTTTCTGCGACGGGCCGATCCCTCCTCCAGAGGAGTTCTACCGACTGTGGTGTGCGCTTGAGTGTGATCAAATGAAATCACAAAAAACCCTCGACACCTGCTGTGAACAAGTAGGTAGAAGAGGGAAGGACTAAGAAGAAGAAGGTATTCAAAATAAATACCTTGCATAAATTCCTGCTTTTACAAGCATAAGGCAAGTGCACAAAGAACACGACTATGACCATCACTGTTAGCCTACAGCGGAAGTTAATTAGCTTGTAAGACTTTTTTCTAACTAGAGGAGGCCCGGGTTCAATCCCAGGCCAGTGAACGTAAAATCTGTGGTGGATAAGGCGATACAATGACAGGCTTTTCTCCGAACACTTAGCCTTTCCCCCTGTCAGTATCATTCCGCCAGTGCTCCATATACATTCACTTATCAGGCACAGACGCGATGTAATCTCAGTACTCGACAGCGTCCTTAAGTAAAGTTATCAGAACGAAATGAAGTAGGTAAAAATGGGTGGGACGTATAGCATGCAGTTGGAAGAGCACTCATACAAGAAGATAGTTATAATTTACCCGCCTAAAGGAGAAAGGCCATTTCGGAGGACTAGGTGTAAAACGGAGGATTATGGTGAAACGCACTGAAAATTCTGTGGGGGTGGACTACGTTCGGCTTGCTCAGAATAAGTGAATGTGTGGTGGAAATAATAAAAAATGCAGTCAAGTGAAGTGAAGTGAAGAAGTGAAGTGAGATGAAGGGAGGTTAATCGTGGTGGGGATGTGAAGGTTACATAAATGCAGTGCATCAGTTCATGCAGTTATGCAATGTGCTTAACTTTTTGTTAATATTTAATTCATCAAACTTTAGGTTAATTGTATTTGTATGTGTATTGTATTTGTAATTGTATTTGTATGTGTATTGTATTTGTGTATGTATTGTATTTGTATGTGTATTGTATTTGTATGTGTACTGTATTTGTAATTGTATTTGTATGGTATGCGTGTTGTATTTGTATTTGTATTGTATTTGTGTGAGTAATGTATTTGTATTTTATTTGTATTGAAATTCTATTTGTATTGTAACTGTATTTGTATTGTAATTGTATTTATTGTGTGCAGTATGTGTCCTTTATTGTTTTTGTAATTTTGTATGCTGTGTTTTCTTTGAGTGCGGTGTGTCATTTGGTGTGTTGTGTGTTATTGTGGTACCACTGCCACCGAGTACAAACCCATTTGCAGTCAAAATAAATAGATAAATAATAATAATGATAATAAATCCAGTTGTGGGCTCCTGTAAACACACTTGTTTACGGACAGTAATGAAACTTCAGATTCGATATAAAGTGAGAAATTTCTCTTCCATGTGAGTGACTGTCTTCTCCAAGACTAACGTCAGTGTGTCTTGTGACACGTGTAGTCATTAGGGTCGCCAAGCCAAAAAACTGTTGCAAAGTTGGTAAGATATCGCGGTTTTATTCCTACCAAATTCTACTGATTTCAGAACTCGCAAATTGTGCACTTTACCGAATATTGGGGCAATTAAATCGTAAATGCGATACGCAAGGCATGTAGGTCTATCACGCATTGTGGTCATGCGAACTGCATGCAAAATCTCAGCTGGAAATACTGACGGCCCCACTTAGAAGGTCGCAGTATTAACCTTTTAAAGCCTAGCGGTAACTTTACGTACCACCAGGTTCAACATCCAATAATTCTCCATAGTGCTCAAATCGCGTTTATGTATTCTGTACATATCTCGGAACAAACAGCAACTTTTATCGTTAACGTCAGCAACTCATTATTTTTTTATAACCGAGGTGGAAAGTGTTTAATGCGCGGTACGCAGTCTTTATATAAAGCAGACTACATTCCGTCTTTAACCCCTTAAAGACGAAGCGTATCTGTTTTATATAAGGACTCAGTGCGTACCGCGCTGTAAACACTCTCCACTTCGGTTATAAAAACCAATCTCTTAATGTTTTATAAGGCAAAAGTTGCTGTTTGTTCTGAGATCCGTACAAAACACATAAACGCAATGTAGGCACCACGTAGAATTTTTTAATATTAAACCTGGTGGTACGTAAAGTTACCGCTAGGCTTTAACAGGTTAAAGGGTTAATATGGCTTCTTAAATACACAAATTGTGACCATACGGACTCCATCCTTTTGGTTCAGGATATATCCTACGGCGGGTTTTGGTCAATCTTCGGACTATGTAAAATGAAGGGAATTTCTTATTCACTAATCCTTACAAAAATTCGAAATAATGGAAAGCAAATTTGCTTAGCTTCTTAAGCATGAATTCATGAATGGCTAGCAAGGGGGAGGAAAAGACGTCAGTCACAACTACGCCTTTCCAGTGTCGTATTATATACCGCGCAACATGTTTTGGTTCTAGTCTTCATCAGGCGTTACAAAAACACTTGTGTGAGGATATGCAACTCCTCTAGACGTACTACGTAATGTACGTCTCGGAATTAGAGGTAAGCGATCAGCTTCAAGCTAGGCATTGGATGTGAGTAAACATTTTTATGCCCCAGCTATTCAATTCCTTTCATGTCAATTTCTTAAGTTTTCCCATCACTCTCCTGAAACGTCTAAATTCTTAGATATTTCCTGTGCTGCAGGCTGACATTACTCGAGATACAAAGAAACAGCTGCTGAAGTAATAATATAGAAAATGGTCTGGTTACAGTCACGTAAAAATGTATCAAACGTCTTTTAAATTCTGAACACTTTACGTTAGTTTTCACGAAAACTATAAGCTTTTGGACATAAATTTTCTAAATTCAGTTGTTTCTAAGTATTCTCTGTATGCCAATTTCTTAACGAGATATCCAAACCCTAGAAACCCTAAGGCAAGCCTATGCTGCACTCTTAACAAACTAACTGAAGCGCCAAGTGCTAATGGGCAAACGGACTGAATGAATAATGGATTCTACACACGCTTAAGTGTACAAACACACACACACGCGCACTCATGAATCTAGAAGGCGATAATTGGAAACAAAAGCAATAATTTACATACAAATATAATCTTTGCTGATTTACATCGCAACTAAAACATGCAGCCTCATATGCAGTAGCCTGTGAACTTGTAAAGAGGAGTAATGGACAGACGTTTCACCCTTCAATTAGCACAGTATCACTATTTGCTATCTTGTTACCGTGTAATAATGTTGCGTCTATTGCAAACAAGCAATCCTGTGAGAAGATGCGGCCATGTTGGTTTGAGTGCACAACCAGTGACCCGCGTATCGGGCAAAAGCATCTCGTTCAATGGAAGCAGTTACGGCTTTAAATCGAAGTACTATGACAGCAACGCTATTTAGGTTTACAATTTCTTGAAAGTAAAACGTAAGTCTAGCTAGTCTCCGTCCCAGTACACTTCCTTTTCTTTTTAGGAGTGTTCAAATGCGGTGTATTTGGTATGGCGTTTGTGACTCCGATGCTACAACTTAACATACCGTAAGGTATGGCCACTCTATTAAATGTTAATGAAAATGACTACAATGACAAAACGTCTTCTTCCTACCAACAACACTATGAACTCCCTTTGACCACTGCTTTTTTAACCTTTTAAAGCCTAGCGGTAACTTTACATACCACCAGGTTTAACGTTAAAAAATTCTACGTGGTGCCCACATTGCGTTTATGTGTTTTGTACGGATCTCAGAACAAACAGCAACTTTTGCCTTATAAAACATTAAGAGACTGGTTTTTATAACCGAAGTGTAGAGTGTTTACAGCGCGGTACGCGCTGAGTCCTTATATAAAACACACACGTTTCGCCTTTAAAGGGTTAACCACAGGCTACCCATCTTCACGCTATTTCCAAGCAGAACGCACGAAGATTGCTTTCAGACTTCACAAATCTCTGGTCCTGCAAATACTGACATATTTTGCTTCTTCCACTTACATATACATTATCCAACTACAAGATCCTGCTTATTTCGTTGTTTATTACCTGCATCGCTACATTTTCTTGCTTTTACATTGAAAAATTAGAAGATATTACATAATGTGGCTAACTAAAGACGTCAGGTAAACGAATGCATTGTCTGTTCCTGCTGTTTTGTGTAAGAAGGCACTGTCCCTGTTACATGCCGGAACTATCGGGTCAACGCCGCGAAACATACTCTTGCATCATGTGGTCGAAAAGTGACACGATAGGCAGGCATTAATTTAGAATGTTCGATTATCATCGAAGTTAATTACTCCGTACCATTCAGCACCCTTTTTTTAAATAATGTTCACGGAGTAAAAAAAAAGCGTATTTTCCCTTAAGGTGGCCCCATTTCCCTACTTCTGTCATGCCAGTCTCTTGTTGTATGTTAGAGGCTGCAGACCCCTGGATCTATACACAGCCGATGATACATATCTGGAGGACTGTGAATATAAGGTTGCGTGTATACGTTTTGACAGGGATAGAACGACTGGACAGATTTGTGAACGCAATCTTTTGATCGCCATTTTAGTGGAACTAATCAGACAAGAAATACAAACAGTAACTTATTTTCTCTTCTTGTGATCCTTCACGCAAGTGTTCATGGGAAATATCGGATCAGCTGGCTTGTTACAAGGTGCAATGTAGCACTGTTTTCTATCCGAAGTACACATAAATCAATGAGTGTAGACATTTTGAAATTACTGTTTGCTGACTTTATCTTAACACTTTACACAATTACACCGTACTGTAGACAAAATTACAGATTTGAAGAACTCTTATGTGTCTTTATTTACAAGTTACGTTTATTTTTGTGAACTCACTAGACAATGCCATCAACTTTCCAAATTACATGCAAAACTTCTCAACAACAGAATAATAAGGTCTTTCTATTCAGGCCTGACGATGTTCAACAAATAATAATTTACGGTTGTAGGCAAGCGCAAAATAAACAGATTAACCGAAAGCCGTTTTAACACTACCTACTCTACCTTAAGCAGCGCTACGCAGGGATCTGTGAGAAAAATTCGCCGATTCACCTGGCACACATACACCAGACACATAAAACTGTCTGCGTTTTTTATTAAAATGAACATTTTAGAAGCTAGTTATGCTTCTGTCATCAAGTAAAGTGCCAATCGTACTCCACTTACTCTGTTTATCGCGATAATATCCATGCCAGACCTGACGACGGATGCAAATTCAGCTCCCGAAACACTGAGTTTTAACTAAAAGATGGAAAATATCCAATAAAAGAGCCAGTTTAAATCCAGCCTTTGTTAGAGGCCCCACCTTAGCTTATAGGTTAGTTTCTAACTACATGAGGCACAGTCTTCTGGAGAAGCTGATGGTGATTTAATTATGCAAAAAATTCCCCGCCTTGTATAGAATCAGAAATTTTATCACGTGATTACACCACCACGTTGAGAAAATCTGCGGTAGTTACATAGTTTGAAGCCTTAACAAGTGTGAACATACTAGCATATCTAGTGCTGTCCGATATATGAACATGCACTGGACTGTTCGACAGTTCCCAGATTTCAATCACTTGGCCTGAGTAGTGTTAGTACGAAGATTTGTACAGAGCATTGATGGAATGTCATGCACGAGGGAAAATCGAAGGACACAGAGGAAGTAATCGTACCTCTTACCATTTTTGCCACCACAGATCTCGTCAAATAACGGCATGAGCCATGGCACGGACATTTTAGGCACAAAATTTGTCTGAATTATAGCTGAATATTCAGTGCGTACCTCACAGGGAACACAATCCTTGTCACTTATGAAGACTAACCAGTAATGTCTTTACGAGAAATTATCACTGCGTATTGAAAGCAAAACCATATTAACCCTTTAAAGACGAAGCGTATCTGTTTTATATGAGGACTCAGTGCGTACCGCGCTGTAAACACTCTCCACTTCGGTTATAAAAACCAGTCTCTTAATGTTTTATAAGGCAAAAGTTGCTGTTTGTTCTGAGATCCGTACAAAACACATAAACGCAATGTGGGCACCACGTAGAATTTTTTAGTGTTAAACCTGGTCATATGTAAAGTTACCGCTAGGCTTTAAAATGTTAAACGAGTAATTAAAATCTATGGCAAAATGCAGATATTCTGTTGTTAATGCAGATAGTACAGCACAGTAAGTACTGTACTCCAGCGTGTTAATGATTACTTAATTACAGAGCTATTTACCTTGGAATCCTTCAGCATGTGGGCAGTTCACAAATGACCACCCAGTGACTCCCATTTTCTACAAATGGACGTAATAACGAACTGTGAGCTCCGAATGCACCACTTTTCTTTCCCATTACTTGAAAGCAAAGTAGCCTCGAAACTGAAGAATTGTACACTTACACTTCCGCAATACACAGGGCCGCAGAGGTTTAGCGGAAGGATCAACCGATTCTAGGGAATGGTGACGAAACACGTCTGGGTCGGGGGCGGGGCTGGGTTTCTCACGGTGTTATAGGTCAACAGCAGGGTCTCTCGCCTACCCCCGGGCATATTGAAGACTTGTTGTTACCTTTTCGTTACTCTTGATCATCACAACTCGTCTATGACGCTAGCATTAGACCAAAACTGCCGGAGGGTTTGGTGCTTTCTGAAACCGAGTGGAAATATAGGCGAGGAGGGATCGGGTTGTGTTTGTGTTATGTACCAGAACAAAAAGAAAATATGAAAGAAGTTGGTAACAATCAGAGAATTACACAGTCATAAAGTTATTATTATTATTATTATTATTATTATTATTATTATTATACTATTTTCAGAGGCCTTCCCTCCTGGAACTTACCCTGCTGAACGACAGATGATCTCCGCCGCACAGGCTTCGACTTTCCGACTGCAGTACTTTCCGTATTATGTCTGACATTCCAACTACAGCTGTCTTTTGTAGCGAATCTACTGAATGTTTTCCTGGTATGGCTTCCACGTGTTTCTTTAACCTTTTAAAGCCTAGCGGTAAATTTACATACCACCAGGTTTAACATTAAAAAATTCTACGTGGTGCCCACATTGCATTTATGTGTTTTAAAACACATTAAGAGATTGGTTTTTATAACCGAAGTGGAGAGTGTTTACAGCGCGGTACGCACTGAGTCCTTATATAAAACCGACACGCTTTGTCTTTAAAGGGTTAATGCCATGACCTTGCTGATACTGAGCCAAAGAGTGTAATTACAAATCCACTAATGCAATTCTCGCCAGCCTCTTCTAATATTTTCTCCTTCCTGAAGTCAAAATTTTGTCCCGAGCATACTGCTTTCAAAAACCCTAAAGCCTTGTTTTACCCGTAGAGTGAGAGATCAAGTTCCTCACGTCACAGGAGGCAGAACTACAGTGTGTAAAATCTACGTTCGAAAACGTATATATTAATTTGCACAGATATGAGTACTAAATAATAATTTTTCCACGATTTTCTATGGATGTAAAATGTGGAAGAAACTACCAATGCTAAGAAAGAAAGTGCTCAGAAGAATATTTCAAACTATGTGCAGTGAGTTCGGTAAGTACCTAAGGGTTTCGTTTCGCAGTCCTTCCCTCTTCTACCTACTTGTTCACAGCAGGTGTAGAGGGATTTTATTTTCACTTGATCACACTCAGACACACACCACATGCGGTAGGACTGCTCTGGACGAGGGATCGGCCCGTCGCAGAGACCTCTACCTGACAACACAAACACTGTACAAGACAAACATCCATGCCCCCGGTGGGATTCGAACCCACGATCCCAGCAAGCGCTCGGCTGCAGACCTACACCTTAGACCGCGCGGCCACTGGGATCGGCTAACTAAGAGTTACTCGCAGTGCTTTTACCGATAATCAGATCTAGGTGCCAGCGGAGTAAGCGGTATATACGTAAAGGCATAAGAACAAGGACGCTTACACGGGGTTCGTAGCTCGTCACCAGAACGAAGGGCAGTGTAATAAAATTACGGTAGCTAATAAGCTGAAGATTTAAGTTTTCTGGATTGTTAAGCCATGTCTACTGGTAGACAGATATCGACGTTTCGAAAGCACTGAGACCGTTGGACATGTCTGTAACGGCGTAACATTTCAAGAGGACCTGCATGTCCCGCAACAACACCGTGTGAAACTCGAATCTCGCGGTTAACTAACCAATTTTAAAACGTAAGAAAGTTACAAATATCTGTGAACAACAATAATCAGTGAAACTTGAACTCAAAAGGATTTAAGGAAAGATTAAATTTGGAAATATTTCTTTTTGATACCACTCAGTTCAAATTTTTTCGTTTTTCTGCTTATCTAGAAAGGTGAACGTTAAAATATTTTACGTTGTGTTACGTAAGCAATTCAAATTCCTCCCATCAACTGCAACAAGAAATGCAGCAGTTAGTATCTTCGTGATATCTGTTTTTCGCTACACGTTATAAGAGTGATCAAATCAAGGGTTATGATAGGGCCAGATGTAGCGACCTTGGGAGAGATGAGGAATGCATACAGCATTTTAGTAGAATTGGAAACAGTCCACTTGCAAGACCTAGGCACAGACGGGAAGATAATGTTACCATATATCGACCTACTAAAAGCACAATATTATACTAAGCCAGAGGTACACAAATCCCGGACGTAAGGTCGCAACTGCAACGAAATTTTTTACAGTTGCGCCTCATATTTGCGGGTCCTCAGTGTGCAGCATTTTTCACATTACCATTTCGCGCCTAGAATATTGACGTGGCTTTCAGATTTCTGGAAAATTTGTGGCCCTCTGTATCAAGCTGAAATCAAACTTCATTTTTTTTTTTCAAAATTGGTACGTGAGTTCAAATATATGTCCCCGTTGAGGTCTTAATGACACAGCATGCAGAAGTTTACTTAATTTTGTAAGAATTAGTCAATTTTTTCAAAAGTTTAGATGGGAGAGGCACAGAAACAGATAGCATATATACTCATAGAAATTCTTCTTTTTGCTGAAAGGAAAGAAAGTACGCTAATGATGAAACCTGTCTCATTCTACAGCACAGTGTGAAACATGGCGAAGTAAATGCCTCGAGGGCGTCTTCAGTTGAAATAGGTTCTATCTGGTGTCAGACACTGACGTTGTAAAATAACCAATATAAAAATTCCTATCTGCATTCCACAGCTTGGTTCTCACTAACACAAAACTAAACAACGTCCAAATTATGTGGCTTTTTGCGTGACTGAAAAGTGCACTCTTTGGAAACTGGTGAGAAAGAAGAAGAATCATACGGTTGTAAGAATCAGATAAAATGCGTAGTTAATAAAATTCTTTGAAATATCTTAAGATTTAAACACATAATAGAGAAAAACATGTAGGAAAGCAAAGAACGAAATGGTGTGTTCTCACAAGATAAGCCTGCCTGTCTACTGTAACAAACTAGAAGATGTTGAGACTAGTTACTAGGCATGCAAACTAGAAGATGTTGAGACTAGTTACTAGGCATGCAAACTAGATGTTGAGACTAGTTACTAGGCATGCAAACGCAACCCTTGAAGAAAAGCACAAGCCAGCAGGGCTCAGATGGCAACGTTTAATCTCGAAATACGAGAGCCTCACGGAGTAACGATGATTCAGCATCACTGATTGGAGCCTGGGGTCGATCAAGGCGCCAGGTAGAGTGTCATGAATTTATAAAACCGCCTACTCCTTCGGCCCGAGGGTGTCTTCCCCTCGCTCCACTGCTGTGGTACTACTGGTACGTCCCCAGGGACTGCACGTGCAGCAGTCTGTATCTACAGATAGGCTCCACCACATCACAACAGTGAAATGGCTGCAATGGCTTCCTGGAAGGCATTGTGTGAATGCTTCAAAACCAAGACATATTTTGAAGACGGACTAAACGCTGTACACGTATATGGCCCAACGGCAGAATTTTGTGCTTGTGATGTTGAGACTGCGGGTTCCCAAAGAGAAGAAATTTTTTATCCAGCTGCGTACTGCAACGTGTAATTACATACATACATGGATGTTTAAGCTAATGCATTAGTTGGTTAGTTAGGTACCCAGTTATTAACTTAGCCAGCTGAATACTTTGAGCACTGCTTTCTTATTCAATTTGACGCCGTGTAGTTTGGCAGATAAGGCGACAGGGGAGCGGAGACGACCACATAACGTACTCATCACCAAATATTATTTGGGTAATCAAATCGAGAAGAATGAGATGGGCGGGACATGTAGCACGTATGGGGGAAAAGAGAGGTGCATACAGGATTTTGGTGGGAGACCTGAGGGAAGGCGACCACTTGGGCGACCCAGGCGTAGATGGGAGGATAATATTAAAATAGATCTTCAAGAAGTAGGATGGGGACATGGACTTGATTGAGGTGGCCCAGGATAGGGACAGGTGACGGGCTCTTGTGAGTGCGGTAATGAACATCCAGGTTCCATAAAATGCGGGGAATTTCTTGACTAGCTGAGAAACTGTTAGCTTCTCAAGAAGGCCTCTGCCCCATGGAGTTAGTTTGTTAGTTAGTAGTTTGGCAGATAATACCAATGTTTCGGAGGACTCTGCTGCCTTCATCTACAGGATGAACACCGCAGCGTCCTTCATAAATCTGTTACCTGCCTACCAACTACACGACAGTAGCGTCCTACACACCGCCGTCAGAAAGCCAAGTCTCACGAACTAAATATGTAATTATGTTATTGAATGAACCGGTTGGTTGTTTAGTTTCAGAATTAGACACTTAGGCTCTTGACTAGTTAACAAGTTGTTAGGTTATTCTCAAGCAAACGTGATGTAGTTGGTCATACTCGAAAGTGCTGTGCAGCAAGCATACACTCAAAGAGGATTCATTTTGCAGACAAGGACAAGACTGCCCAGGGGCCATGGAAAGCTGAAACCAGCGACCATATGTTCGTCGCATCACTTAAAGTGGTTTATGAACCCAGGACCTGGCAGATGGCCCAGAAATAGCCATTTGGATGAAGCTTTATCTCTTTTATAACCTCACGACTATAAACATCCTTTACTGTGCAATCTGCATGTCTGTCCCTCTATACATTTCCTTTCAACCTTGATTATCCCCTCAGTAATAACAAATCACGAGTCTATTCATTTCTGTTCCACAGTGAGAGTACTAATCTCTTAGCAATGGGCTGTTAACCCTTTAAAGACGAAGCGTATCTGTTTTATATAAGGACTCAGTGCGTACCGCGCTGGAAACTCTCTCCACTTCGGTTATAAAAACAAATCTCTTAATGTTTTATAAGGCAAAAGTTGCTGTTTGTTCTGAGATCCGTACAAAACACATAAAGCAATGTGGGCACCACGTAGAATTTTTTAATGTTAAACCTGGTAGTACGTAAAGTTACCGCTAGACTTTAAAAGGTTAAGGGTGCTGGGGTTTTCTTATGACGAAGATGTCAACCCCCCCTTCTGTAACGATATCAGTAAATTTGTCACACGTTATCATATAACAGGAAACTGGCTAATGAACATCGCAATAGGGAAGGCATTGCCGGACTACTAAAGACACTACGAAGTGTCTGCAAGCCCGTCACTTCATCTGAATTACGACACGTGTCGCGTTAGTTAGCAAAGTTTAAGTTTACTTAACATTTAAAGACATACATGTGACGCCAGATTTTAACATTTAAGAACTCTACATTTTGTTCAGAGAGTGTATGCATATGCTTCTTACAACGGTTACAATAAGCGCACATCCTTTCCCACAAGCCATCACGGACTGGTCTTCGGTGTGGGTGCACACTCTGTTATTTGAGAAGCAAGCACGACGTCTTTATGCAGAAAAACGTGGATTTCATTCTTCGCAAAGTTAACGACGTTTTCTCAATAATAAATACACAGGTTATATCCTTAGCCTACAACGTCGAAAAAACGGGATATAGAAAACTATCATTATTTTGTATTATTTTTAAAAAAACTCTTACACTAAAACTCATATTTTTAGTGCACGAGTTGGTTAAAAATAATACAAATTAGATTTACACGTACACGGTATGGACAACTTAAAAAAACTATCATTATGTCTGTGCATGCTATTCAGGTATATTGGGGGATGTGAGGTGTACCTCCACTCATTCTGAACTCCAGTACCATATGGAGGTAAGTGATCGGGTTCATCTATCGGCCGCTTTAATCCCTGGAGCTCCCTGTTCCATTTGAATGGGCGGCTATATGAGTCTCAGATCCCACCTGGACGCATTGAGAAGAGTAACATCTCTTGTCCCCACCAAGAATCGAACGATTCTTCGACTGTCCAGCTCCCAGCCTAGGTATTATACCGTCTGCGCCATCTCGACTCCCGAGTACGTGGATGATTTTGAACTGTTGATTTTGAAGGAACGGAAAGATCCAGTTGTCATCAATTTCGATACACTAACCCCCGAATTTACCTGGGACTGGGGAAAACCACGAAAAAACTTACCCAGCTAAACCGTCATTCGCTCAGAAATGAAAACGAAGTCTCTCGAACGAGAATCAGAATTGCTAACCATTCAACTGCAATGCTAGGTGCCAACCCAAAATTGCAAGGCTGCTGTCCGTCAAGGGATTCGTAGGGAAGGCAGCTGTGGCGAGCAACTGCAGAGCCTGGACACCACTCACGTGTGCAGCAGACATAAAATGGACAGTCGCCAGGGCCAACGTTGCCAGCCCCATAAACCTGGCGGTGGAATGTGGTCAGAATATGCCTACACCCCCGCACCGTTTTCACTCCAGCTGCTATCCGTAGGTGGACACAACATCCGCCCTCCAGTTAATCGAGTGGGTGCACTGATGAAGGAGACTGGTGCTCATACTGGTCCTTACCGGCAACACTGGGCCCCAAGTTGTCGCTACAGCCCCAGGCGGATTGTTGACTGGCCATACCTGGGCTGGGTTGGGCTTGTCTCTCAGATGCTATCTCCACTCCTCCTTTTTTAAAACATCTCTCCTTTATCCCTCAGGGGATGTTTCAAATGGGATGGGCAGACATGGGTGGAGGGATGCGGGGGTACACGTGCCTCAAGGGCCAACGCGACGAGCGAGATGGATATACAAGGCGGTCTGACCTCCAGCCAAGCAGACTGGGCCCTTTCCTCTTATGGGCAAGATGAGAGTCGCCCTGCCCCGGGGCGCGTCGCCATCCCCAGAGGTGTGCCACCATATGGTCACAGTATTGTGTTGTTTTCAAGGCACCGATAACGAAATCACATGCGTCATGCTGAAGTATGATATAAGGCACGCTGACTCTTCATTTAGTGCGAGATGCCGCGATTCTGGAAGCTGACAGCCCTGAAAACAGCTCCGCTGATGTTAATTGTGTATGCTGGCAGCCGAGCTAGTTGTTCATAAAGTGCTGTCTTCAGAAAACCTGCCAACCCAGACTAGTTCTCCGCTCTTGCCAACATATCTAACACAATGCCAACAGATTCTTCCACAACTTCTTTAAAGTTTTACACATCTGTTGAAGACTCTTGTCGTCTGAGATATGACACCATAGCCTGTCAGAATACATTTATGTGACACCGTATAGTCTGATAGAAAGGTAATAGCTTTCTACCAGACTACATGGCGTCACATCCTACAAGGCAGTAATAATCTTCATATTCACTCAATCTTAAACATTCTCAGTTACTATATTGTGCAGGGTCTTCCTCGAAAACTGCTACTTACTCAGCTGGTCAAGAGAATAACTTGCTTTATGCACTTCCTAAGTTCCATTCCTCTTCACAAAGGGCCGTTCATGGTCTCTAACCAACCAACAAATTACAGACCACTCTCTTCTGTGTTACGGGGCTGTGTAGTTTGTTAGATATGTACTGAAGTTTTGGAATGTGGCATCGTTCTGAAGATGGAGACAGCACATTCCTCGGAAACGGTGGTGGCTACCAAATTACACACCATCAAATGCCAGAAGACAGCAATACTTATATTTACAGTTGTGGGAACAACGAACTGCAACTTAAAAGGTCGCTTACCAATAAAGTTATATGTCTAAAAGTACAGTTTTATTGTACTGTTGTGTGTGTAAGAGTAAAATGAAGCTTCGAAAGAAAGTTAGTTACACTACGTCGCAAAACGTGGTCATGCAGAGATAGGATTGGGCTTTCGCCATGTAAAGTATGAACTTTCCAACTAAATAATCAATTAGGAAAATATATTTAACAGTGATCATTAGTCGTTGCTGAGATAATTGTGAAGGTTGCAACACTGACCTTTGCATTAACACCGTAAGAAGTCAAACCATTCGATACAATGAGTCAAAAACGTTGTAATAGCTGGCAACAGGAATTCAAAAGACCACTTGATTTTAAATATAGCTGTACTGACTGAAGTCAAAACTTCGTCACTGCTGAGACAGATATTTTTATTGCAGATCTCAGAACCCTGCAACAGTTGGCTACCCTGAAGTCTGCGCCTATACGGAAGCTTATCATTTCATCTGACAACGCGATATTTCACCATTACACGCGGGCAGACCCGCTCTTTCTTGTCACGCACAGAAGGCCCTCTTAAGAAAAAACAAGCATCATCTCACTCGCTACTGACTTATACCTCTGCTTGCGGCCCGGTGCGCAGAATCAGCGGCCACATTGGGCTGCATAATTACCGTCGCGAAACATGAAAGGAATATTTATTAGTTAATTATTGAAATATTGAACAACATAAGTCAGTATTAATTACTCAAATGCTTCATTCATAGGATGCATGTTGATATTCATGGTGAGTGATTCAAATGCAATAAAGGTAATGGTGACCAAAATTTTCAGACGGCAAGTTACATTCTCAGCTACATGGGTTTTACAGCACAAAACAGCAGGGTGATCATGAGTGATGCTAAAGCAGTCTCTGGTGACCTGCAAGGTTGACAATGAAGGTGGGATATTAAAGGAAATACTTTGTAAGATTGTGATGGGATTCATCTGGCTTATAAGAAGGTCCAATGGCGGGATGTTGTAGCCATGATAATGATACTTTTGCGCCAGAAAGCGTGGGAAGTAACCATGTTCCAAGTGGCTTGTGTGTCGCGTATCCACGAGGGTTTCTTGGAATGAAATACCGAACAATTACTTTCCCCGTTACAGTAGGCATGTGGTGTTGCAAAATACGCCTTTCATTGCGTTTTGTCAAAAGAGATTGGTATTAGTACAAAAACTTTTTCAAAGTCACTTACTTGTGAAAAATAGAATAAAAGTCGCGAGCCCCGATTTGAGAAATTATTCAAGAGAGGTTTTCATACATCCGTCTTTAAATACGAAGGCAGGAATTATCGGCACTTAACACTTCGTACGGTCTCCAGCTTCTGTGTATTATTCAATGTCTCCTCACATGTGACCTCAAATCATGGGACGCCAATTTGCTCAGGCCTTGACGGACCCAAATTTAATGAAAACCAGCCCATCAAGACTTGAGATCTGAATATCCTGCACCATACACATTTGCCTCTTTTTAAGTGTGACAACCACAGACACCTAACGGTGTATGAAAAGTAAGTGGTTGGTTGGAGATTTCAACGCTAGAGTAAGATACAAACATAATACAGAAACAAAGCGAAAACTGTTCCCTGTCCCTTGCCCATGGAACTAATGTGACAATGGACTTACAAAGTAAAAAGCACACACAGCATTTAATCTGTCTTTATACAATATTATATATTCTATCGTGCAACCTGTCGGTGGTTTTCTGGTCCAACATTTTTTTTAAACCAGTCACTGAACAGAGTGTCACTTTATCAATTCCAATAACCGACAAGAATTTTTCTCAAGTTGCTGGACATATTTGTGTTGAAATGATCGGACAATAGCCACTAATATGAGAAACGGTAAACACAGTCTTTAGATACTTGTAGCTATATATCAAAACCATTCCCACTGACGTAAAGTGCTGTGCTATATAGAAGGCCTGAGAATTGTATTCCTAAGTTCACCGGTTCGAATCTCAAACCGAACTCGAACTACCCTGACCCGTGTTTCTTCGTAGATTTCCTCACTTCCCACGGGCAAACGCCAAGACCAATATCTTATACAAGTCAGATTCTTTACTCACCAATCATTACACCATCAGACGTTCTATAGTCTGGGCTGGTGACAGCGTCTTTAAATAAATCATAAATTACATGAATAAATCATAATTTAAATTACATTAAATGAATAAATAAACTTAAAAATTAACCTTTTAAAGCCTAGCGGTAACTTTACGTATCACCAGGTTTAACATTAAAAAATTCTACGTGGTGCCCACATTACGTTTATGTGTTTTGTACGGATCTCAGAACAAACAGCAACTTTTGCCTTATAAAACATTAAGAGATTGGATTTTATAACCGAAGTGGAGAGTGTTTACAGCGCGGTACGCGCTGAGTCCTTATACAAAACAGATACGATTCGTCTTTAAATGGTTAAAATAAATTAAATGAATAAATCCTAAATTAAAAAAGATTCTATTACTAAGAACATCGTTCAAAACGGTTAACCAAGGTTAGGGTCTCATGATATAAAACTAACTTTCAAATTAATTCCGATAATCTATGCGGAGGTCTGCAGATTAAAAGTTTAAGAGGCATATCCAACTTCCAGGCGCCAGTTGCGTGTCACGAAGCAAGCTCGTACTGCTTTTACAACCAACCCCCCCACTGGCAGTTCCATCAATGTTCATATGTGCACTTATTTACTGTCGCGGTTATTATAGTTGGCTATAGTGGGTTTGGGAAAGGAGTTTATAAAAGGCAAATAATAATAATAATAATAATAATAATAATGAGCTCCGGATAAATCCTTTGCAAGCCGGTTGGGTTCTCGAGGTGTATTTTGCCAAATCCTTACTTTCTTCCAATGTGCTACGCTTTGAAAACTAATTGCAGATGCGGCGTTTCAGGCGCAAAAAAGTGTAGGCCAAGGAACGTCGTGGTTTCTAATTCTTTACGTTACGTTTTGGGCAAGTAGATAAAGTTACGGTGGTAAAGCTGAAATTACATTTCACTGGGGAAGTCGTTAGTAAAAATCAAAGGTGAGGAGCTAATATTAAAGTGGATCATAGAGAAAGCCTGTGTCTGTTGCAGATATTTTAACCTTAACGTTACAGAAGGCTTCCGTGATATGGATTTTCGGGTATCCTACATACAAATTACACGCAACGCGTCTTGTCTTTCACTGTCTCACAATCTGTACCCCTAGTTCTTTCTTTCTTTCTTTCTTTCTTTCTTTCTTTTTTCTTTCTTTCCTTCATTGATTGATTGATTGATTGATTGATTGAGTCATTCATTCATTCTTTCATTCACTCATTCATTCATTCATTCATTCTTTCTTTCTTTCATTCATTCTTTCTTTCTTTCTTTCTTTCATTCTTTCATTCATTCATTCATTCATTCATTCATTCATTCATTCATTCATTCTTTCTTTCATTCATTCATTCTTTCTTTCATTCATTCATTCTTTCTTTCATTCATTCATTCTTTCTTTATTTATTTATTTCTTTCTTTGCTTCTTCCTCAACCAAGATCAGTTAGGCCTGCTCTAGGGTAAAGGGCCCCGCAGCAGACGCTACGGACGCACCGCAGCCTTGAGGCTTCTTGTGCAACCCTATGATGAAGATAACGATGATGATTATTATTTTTTGTCCTTTTCCTAGTAATGGAGCACCGGTGGAATGAAATTGACAGGGGAAAACCGAAGTACTCGGGGAAAAACCTGTCCCAGTGCCACTTTGTCCACCACAAATCCCACATGGACTGACCCGGGATCGAACCCAGGCCTCCACGGTGGGAGGCCGGCGGCTAACCGCCTGAGCCATGGCACGGCCCTAGGCCGGCTCTAAGAACGTTTCCATGTTCAGGACGACGTTTCCACAACATCTTCTCTGAGACCATGTATACACGTATGCTTATGCAATATGACCCGAAGACCTTTTTAGAATTTCGAATTCCACGCAGCGAGCAGCAGGAGCTAGCTAATCAAGGAGTCAGCAGATGTCACCGAGATGCCAGCCTCGGTAAGACCCGGCTGTCTGGCGTCAGCATGTTTGTCTGAATCTGCTAGACCTGTTGCCTGGTTTGTATTCTTTGGAGTACAGCCAGGATTCTGCAGTAGCTAGGGGCTACGACTATTTCTTCAGGAGATTTCAGGTTTTCGTAACAGTGGAGTGAGTCCTATCCTGAAGGCGGCCGAACATGTGGTTGGACTACACACAAGACTCCATGGTTTCATAGACCAAACGAGCATAATATGGTTATTAATCTTTAGTTACTTCCAGCACGTTTCCTAGATCTAATGTCCAAGAATGCCTACGGATATACATTTTCTGTACCGCCCTGTGTCATACAAAATAGGCCGCATTAACCCTTTAAAGAAGAAGCGTATCTGTTTTATATAAGGACTCAGTGCGTACCGCGCTGTAAACACTCTCCACTTCGGTTATAAAAACCAGTCTCTTAATGTTTTATAAGGCAAAAGTTGCTGTTTGTTCTGAGATCCGTACAAAACACATAAACGCAATGTGGGCACCACGTAGAATTTTTTAATGTTAAACCTGGTGGTACGTAAAGTTACCGCTAGG
>BLKM01002188.1:192587-230087 GCA_013340265.1 Coptotermes formosanus
CTGGGCTTCATCCTCCGTTGAGAGGTGTCGCGACAATATTATTCTCGCTGAAGATGGCCCAGCAGGGTCGAAACATGTAGGAGACTTTTTATGAATAAAATTATACGTATATATTTTGGTGCATTAGTTGGTATTATTATTTCGTATGATAGAGTGCACGGACATGGAACATATTAAATATGTTGTAAGCAAATTTCCCATATACATAAAATAAATGCACAGGGAAGTAAAGAACTGTCAGCCAGGCCGAGGTGGTTGAGCAGTTACTTGTCTCTAACCTGGACGACTATTCTTTATTCTACCTTGCTGTGCAGTTTAGAGTAACATGGCTGCACTGGCCACAAGAGCTGACGTACATCGAGACAGCTGACTGTGCTGTTGTTGTGTATGAAGACAATACTGATTTTACAGTGCATTGGTACACAGAAGACTTAAAAGCCATACACAATACGAAATAATAACACCAACTAATGCACCAAGAATTATATATATATATATATTTTGGTGCATTAGTTGGTATTATTATTTCGTATGATACAGTGCACGGACATGGAACATATTAAATATGTTGTAAGCAAATTTCCCATATACATAAAATAAACATTCTTAGCTGCGATCGACGCTTTCTGTCTGTTACTGTTAATTATCACAACTGTATGTGTAAAGTTAAAACTAATAATGTCGTAGCGAGTTGTTGTTGACTCCAGCGCGCACTAACCTGAAGAGGCACATTCATCTGCTAAGAGAGCATCTGTTTTATTTTGTTTTATTTGAGTGCTGTAACTGGCCGCTGCTGACTGTAGCACGCATCAACACGATCCTCTTCTTTCATTATTCGTGGCACGGGACCCGTAATAACGCAGCGCTACATTTTAGTTCCACTTTGCCGCGCCAGTCAATCTCCTTACAGCAGACTACGTAACTCATTTTTCAAATTGAATCACTGGCTTATTTTTCATTCAGCGAAATGAAAGGCCCTGCTGTGTGGGTTAGCACTTTCAATGAGAGGAATGGAACTAGCAGCAAATTGCTCGCCGTAATGGTGTTCGAGATGTTATTTTTCTTGTGGCCTGGTTTCCTTAGCAACAAGGCTGTGAAGCGATTATCTGAGTTTGCATCAAACCAGAGTGCCTGAGGAAATAATCAGGATTAGTATGTAGTCCTCGGGGTAAATTTTGACTAGTATTAAAACCAGTCCCTTTGTTTCTTTAATGTCGAGGATTTGTAGATCTCGGAAGTGGATGACAACGAATAAACAAGCTTTCCGCTGTGGGTGATTTTATCGTCGGTGTCCTTGTATAGGAGATTGGTTCTGCCCCAGAGTCGCTGTGGGCACACTTGTCACGAGGGGGGGAAATCCATGCTGCTGCTGGGAATTTTCACTGGGTCATCCAGTCTGTAAGTTGTCTAACCTTTTAAAGCCTAGCGGTAACTTTACGTACCGCCAGGTTTAACATTAAAAAATTCTACGTGGTGCCCACATTGCGTTTATGTGTTTTGTACGGATCTCAGAACAAACAGCAACTTTTGCCTTATAAAACATTAAGAGACTGGTTTTTATAACCGAAGTGGAGAGTGTTTACAGCGCGGTACGCACTGAGTCCTTATATAAAACAGATACGCTTCGTCTTCAAAGGGTTAACATTACTGAAGGGACAAAAATATAAAATTTATTGCAGTTTGACCCCCTCCCCCCAACATTTTCGAATATGCGTCAGAAATTATGTATAGTTTTTAATACAATCCGATTACTATACGAATTTGAGCGAACTGGAAAAGGGGGTCGTATTTCCACGCAATTCAGCGCAGGACGCTAACACGCAAAAATAAGATGTTTGTTACAAAAATTTATTTGACACGTCTAGTTATAATGATTCTCTTATACTTACAGGGATATAAACAAATGACGCTCGCCACCTGTACATTTTCACAGTTTCCTTCTACGTGTATTCTTAAGCAGATGGCTTTCACATGGAAACACCGAAATTTGCGGTGTAATGACCAACAGTCCTGGTTATCATCTGTGAGGTTCCGATTGCAACTTCGGATCAGAAGACCTTGTGTCCTAGACACATGCTTGGATAAGGCCTTAGATCTGATCACGATGGCTTTCTGTTACGGTCTTTGTAATTAATCTTCTGTGTCAGTTCTTTCACTCAACGACATAAACTTAACTCTTTAAAGACGAAGCGTATCAGTTTTATGTAAGGACTCAGTGCGTACCGCGCTATAAACACTCTCCGCTTCGGTTATAAAAACCAGTCTCTTAATGTTTTATAAGGCAAAAGTTGCTGTTTGTTCTGAGATCCGTACAAAACACATAAACGCAATGTGGGCACCACGTAGAATTTTTTAATGTTAAACTTGGTCGTATGTAAAGTTACCGCCAGGCTTTAAAAGGTTAATACAACTGTCAAATTATCTGAGTCTCCATGGCGATGAACGTTCATCTTCTGACTTTTGCAGTAACACATTCTCCTCCTTTGGGGTAGAAGTCCTCAAGCTGAGGGCAGCGTGTTTCTTCCAAACGCTGGTAGCTACCTACCAAACTGCGCTGTTTCGTAACTCAAAAGACCACAGTTAGCGTATGCATTATTAAATTTTGCTTTAGAAACAAGCATTAAAATGAATAATTGTAAAGCAGCAAAGGTAAAACAATCCCTGTACAGGCCCTGGCGGCTCCGATAAGTTGGGGCTACCAGACGCCCAGGTGGTAAAGTTGTCAGCACTATGCGTCGGCCGCCCAGGGCCATAGTGTGGCCGGAAGGATTAAATCAATGAAAAATTCCAGTGACACCATCAGGAATAGAACCCGCGCCCTTTCGGTTTGTAGCACAGTTCCTCAACCAACTGCGCCACCGCAATATCTGTGTGAACTCCGATGCCATTGCTGATGTGTCCCTTAAATAGGGTTGTCTTTTTATATGATTGTATGATATAGCTTCATTACTTTAAATGACCAATATCGATTGCCATTTCCCACTGCCGTTCCAAAGCACATGTGGACGAGGTACTCAGCGGCTGCGATTTGAGTGACGCTGACAAATTATATCGGCCCGAAATATGAGTAATTGTTCTGGATTTTTATGTTTATCGATTCTGAAACTGTGATTTATGAATTCTGTCAAAACGGTGGTTTAGATTTTATGCGTAAAGCACTCTGTAAATACGTCATATTCTTTGGAAAAGACGGTCCCGTGGTGGTCATATTACAGTGCGTGCTCCCAGTACTTTGTCTCTGTTTACAGATCGCGTGTCTTGCAGCCATAATGTTGCCTAACATTCAGCATCTTTGCGAGATTTATTTGAATTTCATTGTAATGATTACATAATGGTTAATCAATTTCCAGTCACGGATTTCATAAATCATAAGAGCGCTATTTTCACGGCATGCATTCTCATATTCGGTAATATCCCAAGATTTGCTTTATTTTGATACAATTAGAGCGGAATTCGTAATAAGGTGCGAAGTGCATTGTATGTCAGGGGAAAGTAAACACCGCGCGGTTTCTTGTGCCATTTTTAAACCCTCCAAAAAATCTGATCAAAAAAGCAGTGTAAGTTTTTGTATGTTGTACACCGTGCATATTACAAATTATTAAGACAAACCCCAACACATACGCACACTATTCACAATGGCGTGTTACTTAATGTGTTCCATGTCCGTGCACTATATTATACAAAAACACTAATCACCAACAAATGCACAAAGAGAGTTTTATCATCAATCGTAACACACTCCTACATGTTTCAACCCTGCTGGGTCATTTTCAGGGAGAAATTTTCGAACGTTACACTAAGGTTGCACTTTACAGTTGAGTGAGAATGTGCTGTTGACTGTGTACTGCGTTGTTTTTGGAGGCGTGAACTCTCTCTGGTCTCGGCTTGTACGCAGTACACAGTCAAAAGCACATTCTCGCTCAACCGTATAGTGCAACCTTAGTGTAACGACAACAGAAAGTTCTCCCTGAAGATGACACAGCAGAGTCAAAACATGTAGTAGTGTGTTACAATTGATGAAAAAACTCTTTGTGCATTTGTTGGGGATTAATGTTTTTTTGTATAATATAGGGCACGGACATGGAACACATTAAAAATGTTATCACAGTGCCTTCAAATCGGCCAGATCCCATATGTTCTGTTTATGCAGCGCCCTTAAACAAACAACACTCTGTGTCTACAATACAAAAAATGGATGTACACAAGCACAAGATATCGTGACCAGTTGTGTAAGTCTAATTCACAGTTAGGTGTTGGCTGTACAGAAGGAGAAGTGCTGAACGCCACTTACCGCAGTCGACTAGGAATGACTGCTTGAATGATAAGTAACGTCATGCTGTAGAGTCATTCTTGAGAACCTGACAGTAGTCCAGCAACTCAAAATGTCCCTTCCGTTGATGAAATTCAAAGATTAATTACGCAATAACGACAATAAAACGCCTAACTGTACAACTAGGCACGCGTGACATTTACATCTGACCTAACTGCCTCTTGTTCTAGTGCATAGGCCTGCAAAACACGGCACAGTACCTGGTCTTACTTCAACTACAGAACGTGTCCCGGCTTCCTGTCGGATCCCTTCATTATTTAACCTTTTAAAGCCTAGCGGTAACTTTACGTACCACCAAGTTTAACATTAAACAATTCTACGTGGTGCCCACATTGCGTTTATGTGTTTTGTACGGATCTCAGAACAAACAGCAACTTTTGCCTTATAAAATATTAAGAGATTTTTCTTATAACCGAAGTGGAGAGTGTTTACAGCGCGGTTCGCACTGAGTCCTTATATAAAACAGATACGCTTCGTCTTTAAAGGGTTAAAGTGACCTTTCGTCACGGGGCTTGGAAGATTAAAAAGTTTACAGTCCCCAGATGGTAACCCACAGAATGCGTCAGAAGATAGAAATAAAAATTTAATCAATTTGAATCCAATAATTGCAGTGAATTGTGATTGTTATTAAAGGTACGCAGTATTTGTAATGATGTGTTTCATTTTAATGAAAATACTCTCCGTTTTAATTCCCTAACATAATGCGCGATCTGTCTTAAACTTCAAAATTATTCATTTGGCTGGGGTAATATTTGTGTTTCCGATACCTGGCATAATATAGACACATCGCGTGAACGGCGCTCGTGTGAAATATGGACACACTGTGTGAACAGCGCTCGTGTGAAATATGGACACATAGTGTGAACAGCGCTCGTGTGAAATATGGACACATAGTGTGAACAGGGCTCGTGTGAAATATGGACACGTCGTGTGAACAGGGCTCGTGTGAAATATGGACACATCGTGTGAACAGCGCTCGCGTGAAATATGGACACATCATGTGAAGGCGCTCGTGTGAAATGTGGACACATCGTGTGAACAGGGCTCGTGTGAAATATGGACACGTCGTGTCAACAGGGCTCGTGTGAAATATGGACACGTCGTGTGAACAGGGCTCGTGTGAAATATGGACACATAGTGTGAACAGGGCTCGTGTGAAATATGGACACGTCGTGTGAACAGGGCTCGTGTGAAATATGGACACATCGTGTGAACAGGGCTCGTGTGAAATATGGACACGTCGTGTGAACAGCGCTCGTGTGAAATATGGACACATCGTGCGAAGGCGCTCGTGTGAAATATGGACACATCGTGTGAACAGCGCTCGTGTGAAATATGGACACTTCGTGTGAACGGAGTATGTGCGAAATTCCACGTCTGACCGCCAATAGACCTGCCATCTAATCGCTAACCGCTTGTTATTATGCATACTTAAATTCATACATCGAGCAAAGTGTTGTGTACACACCCACACAGACACGACGCCATGTCAATAGTGCCACGATGGATAACTGAATTCGGTGTGTGAAGACAGTCGTAGCGTGAACCTCATGACTGAGGGACGGTACCTTTCGGCCGGCAAGTCTCCTCTACATTCCGTCAGAACTGCTCTATTGCCTGCGGGTCTTCAGCACACAGACACACAATCCGTCGGCGTGGTGGAGAATGTAAATAACACAGATGCTGCCCACGTGAAGCGAGCTGTCAGCAAACTAACTTCGGTGATGCACTGCAGGTCATCTGAACGACAGCGTTTACACATATTCGTTCATGTCTAGTAATTTACATTCCAGAGCTACTGTAAGCTGAATTCTTACTCACCTTCAAATACCACTTCTTTAAAGACACGTTTGCGAGGTTTGTGTTTTCTCCATGCTTCAGCGATAACGCCGTCTAGCTATGCATACAAATTCCGAAGTTCTGGGGGAGAGTACAGCCTCCATTTTAAGGTAGTCCAATTATACCTTGAAGATGGAGCCAGTATAGGCCTTCGTAACGTTGGTAACTACATACCAACCTGTTACGTCACTCTGCTTCATCACAAGCAATTCAAACAATCTCCCCCCCCCTCCTGCTATTAGGGGCGTAATCAGCCCTATGTAACGAATCGAGTGTCATTCTGTTTTGGTGAACGTTACAGTCTGTCCTAAGAACTTCAGCTTCATATTCCAAAGGCAGCGGGCTTCAATTTAACCCTTTAAAGACGAAGCGTATCTGTTTTATATAAGGACTCAGTGCATACCGCGCTGTAAACACTCTCCACTTCGGTTATAAAAACCAGTCTCTTAATGTTTTATAAGGCAAAAGTTGCTGTTTGTTCTGAGATCCGTACAAAACACATAAACACAATGTGGGCACCACATAGAATGTTTTAATGTTAAACCTGGTCGTATATAAAGTTACCGCTAGGTTACGAACGGTTAATGGCGCTGTCAGTTGTTAACATTACACAGTGTCGGTGGATGAGTACGGAGCATTGGTGGAATAATATTGACAGGAGAAAGTCGGAGTACTCCGGCGGGGGGGGGGACTCTGTCCCATTGCCACTCTGTCCTCCACACATCACACACAGGCAGGTCTGAGATCAAACCCGCGCTTCCGCAGTACGCAACCAACGGCCAACAAACTGAGCCATGGCAACACTGAAGTCTCACGTGGTTACCGTCAGTTCTTCTCATCTAAAACAGGTCACGACCACTTCCAACATCCATTCGACGTCTTCATTCACACTCCACTTCAATATATGGCAAGCACGAACAGCCACCACCACAGTACAACCTCCATCCCAAACTAGCCCGTCACATACTACAGAAATCAAAGTAAATAATTACGGTTTGGTTTCATCCACAAATGTCAGGTCTGACTGTAATCTTCGACTTGCCTTCGGCTGTTGCCCAGTGAATGTCAGCAGCACACGCACGGGGAGATGTCTGCTGTGGCATGCGACTGACACACATAGAAAGAGACTTTTAAAAGGTGTCCACTGTCCTTTCATCGGAATAGAAAAGTGGCTCACGTTCAGTGTAACGCTGTAAGGTCGAACTTTCGAGAATATCTGAAACAAGGTAATTCAGTAACAAGGCAAAGGTAACAGAACGTCCCTGTGCCGAAGCAGTGCGCCGTACAGGTATGCGGGAGAGAGGAGATAGGGTTCGGTGCATGGGTAATCCTGGCAGTAGACGAACGTGAAATTTAGCTTCTTGCTCCGGCCACTTTACTCCCGACAAAATGTCTCTTTGTACAGAAGGGACATATGGCTGACTGAACTTCCGAGGTGACGTGAAAACGCTGGCAGCGAAGTTCCTAAACAAACAATAAATACCTAACAATGTGAACAATGGGCATAAAGCCTAAAAGTGGAACACCTTTCTTTTCTTCTAAGCTCTGACTCTTTCAAAAACCCAACATCAGCCATTCTCCAGGCACGTAATGCGTACCATCACTACAATAAAACACAAAGGCTAATACGGTTAAAAATCAGGCCTGATTGTGCGAGAAGCTGTTGTGACGAAAACAGACCAGCAGAGAGGGGTATCTAACAAAATTGAAAGTATTGTTGTTGCTGTTATTGTTAATATTACCATAAAAGGCTGCATAATACACTCGGTATATTGACTATGCTATGAGCTTGACGATCCCGGAATCGTAGTTCGATTCCTGGGGTAGAGGCCAGGAATTTTTCTCTGCTCCAGAATATGCAGGCTGAATGTGGCCCTCATACGGTCTCCTACTCAGTTGGTGCAAAATGCTTTCCCAGCGCGTAAAGCGACTGAGGCGTTAAGCTGCCCACACACCTCCATCTAGTGACGAGATTAAAATTAGGTGTGGAGTTAAACCTCCACTTCCCCACGTGCCTTCACGAGGTGCTCAGAGACAACCTTACCTACCTTCTACCCTTCAGTATCATTATTTATTACAATAAATACAGAATTGAATGAGTAAAGCAACTTTTAAAGCTTTGGTTCAAAGAAGTCAGCTATGAACATCTTTCAGTACCAAGAACAAGAATTCAGTGTGATCAAATAAACATAACACGTGACTCATGGGTAATGCCACTGACAAGGAGTCCATAAGACAAAATATTCTATTCCTAACGCTGGGTGGAACTGAAGTACAAACGCCTCGACACGCATATATGTAACTAAATTTTCAAACTCATAAAGAAATGTGTTTGTCCTAAGAGTGATTATACCCAGGAGGACAGGTTACGGGGCACATAAAGTAGATTAAAAATAGAATGTCCCTCCGTTGAACGTACATACAACTCCTATGGTTTACGGTCACAAAGTCCCTGACTTTAACCTTTTAAAGCGTAGCGGTAACTTTACATACCACCAGGTTTAACATTAAAAAATTCTATGTGGTGCGCACATTGCGTTTATGTGTTTTGTACGGATCTCAGAACAAACAGCAACTTTTGCCTTATAAAACATTAACAGATTGGTTTTTATAACCGAAGTGGAGAGTGTTTACAGCGCGGTACGCAATGAGTCCTTATATAAAACAGATACGCTTCGTCTTTAAAGGGCTAATGTACAACTCTTATGATTTAGGATTACAAAGTCCCCAGCTGACTGTACAGCCCTTGCGCCCTAACAGCCACGACAACTGCACACGAGACAGCTGCATTACAGTGAAAATATGGTATTCGTTGCGCAAACAAACGAAATAACTAACCACATGTCGCACTCCCATGTAATTCGAACCTTCACTGCTGCCAGCAATCCACACGATTCAAAATTCCCACGTGGGACTAATCTACCGCTGCCATCTGGCTGTGACGTGTTGGGCCCTCTACGCTTTTCCACAGTGTAGGGTGCGGTCGAAGTGCATAATTACATTATTTTTTAGATTTCCTTTAGAAAAATATTAGGAAGTTTTTGTCTGTTCGTCACGTGCTTAATCAGACAAAAGAATGCCGTTCCCTGTGTCTACATTTACATTTCCATACGCACAGTGGTAATAATTACATGACGCAGCAATTATTTTGTAAAGTAGTTGGCCTAGGTAAGTCCAAACCCTGAAAGCAGCCCAATGTAACACTGGTTTCTGGGCCGTGCCATGGGTCAAGCGTTTAGCCGCCGGCCTCCCACCGCGGAGGCCCGGGTTCGATCCCGGGTCAGTCCATGTGGGATTTGTGACGGACAGAGTAGCACTGGGACAGGTTTTTCTCCTAGTGCTTCGGTTTTCCCCTGTCAATGTCATTCCACCGGTGCTCCATTAAAAATAATAATCATCATCGTCATCTTCATCACAGGGTTGCACGAGAAGCCTCAAGGTTGCGGTGCGCCCGTAGCGTCTGACGCGGGGCCTTCACCACTAAAAAAAACCACTGCCTTCACCGAACATTGCTGTCGAGTCTTCAGTACTCCAGTTCACATCTGGGAGTCCGCGAGTTTGAATTAGGTGTCGCAGGGTGGGTGTCTGACAAGTTATTTGTTATGTTGATAAAGGTGTTGGCTGAAACATGTCTAGCATATTCTGTATTAGTAGTAGCATTTATTGAACAGACTTACATAGTAATGTGTTTGTTGATTTATTTATTTTACTAAGTGCGTGGAACATCAAATGAAGTGACAATAAATTTAAGACCTGCTCAACAAAATTTACATTCCCTGCCTGCTAAACCTCTCCACATGTCCAAACCGCCTTAGCCCTCTAGGTTTCGTAATCCAAGATTAGGACGACGTGCATAAACGATGAAGCTCCTCATTATGTAACATTTTTACCTTTCTGACCTTCACTTCTGTCGATTACTGCAAGCAGGTCACAGACGCACCGCAAGAAAGAAGACACAAACAAAATCCATTTTAAGTTATAGCACTGTGGGCCAGGAATACGAATATTGTCGTCAAATGCCGCCGTTGTTGTTTAATAAAATGGCTGGAAAACATGAAGTCTTATCGAAAATCTGACGCGTGAATGTGGATTTCACGTCCGACTGTTTCTATCTGTACCGTCGGGAATTCCACCCGTCGCCCTACTGATCCGTGATTATACTGACAGAGAGGCAGTCTCTGAAACTCACCGCACTTAACATTTTAAAGCCTAGCGGTAACTTTACATACCACCAGGTTTAACATTCAAAAATTCTACGTGGTGCCCACATTGCGTTTATGTGTTTTGTATGGACCTCAGAACAAACAGCGACTTTTGCCTTATAAAACATTAAGAGACTGGTTTTTATAACCGAAGTGGAGAGTGTTTACAGCGCGGTACGCACTGAGTCCTTATGTAAAACAGATACGCTTCGTCTTTAAAGGGCTAACATCACACTCATACTGGACGGACAAGACTACATCGTATAAGTCTCTTGTCCCCTCGAATGCTTCAAATAACAATGGTCTGAATGAACTCACAAAACTGGAGGACGGGGGCGGGGGGCTACCCTCGTGTTATCTCACAATTTTCTTGTAGTAACAGTCATTAAAAGGATAATCGTATCGTATTGTTTCGCAGTCCTTCCCTCTTCTACCTGCCCACAACAGGTGTCGAGGTTGTTATTTTCACTTGATCACACTCAAACACACACCACAGTCAGTAGGACTCCTCTGGACGAGGGATCGGCCCGTCGCAGAGACCTCTACCTGACAACACAAACACTCACAAGAGACAAACATCCATGCCCCCGGTAGGATTCGAACCCACGATCCCAGCAAGCGCTCGGCCGCAGACCTGCGCCTTAGACAGCGCGGCCACTGGGATCGGCGATTATAAGGATAATGCGAGTTACAAATCACACTTTGTAGCAGCAGAGTAATTACAGACAATTAATACAGTCTCGACCAGTCCTTTACGTTCATAACTGTTGTCTAGTTATATGGGTAAAAAAAAGGTAAAGCAGTCCAATTACAGGCCTGGACAGGCCCTTAGGGTTCCAGGAGGTTGAGGCTCCCAGAATTTCTAGACAATCGGCACATGAAGGTGGTAAGGTTGTCAGCCCTACGCACCGGCCGCCTTTACCCCCCAGGAAATATTCCTGGTACTCATTTCTGTTAGAGGCTGAGTCGACCCCAGGGCTATAGCGCGACCGACAGGATTATGCCAATAAAAAAGTCCACTGACACCATCGGGAATCGAACCCGCGACCTGCCGGTTTGTAGCGCAGTGCCTCAACCAACTGTACCACCGCGGCCCCGAGTTATATAGGTACCTACTGTAAGTTCTAGTCCTCTCATGGCCGTGTCCTGGTTCTTTCTACCAAACGAACTTACCACTTTCCTCGAGTGGCTAATTCTTCTACTCTGAAGGTGGAGGCAGCAGGTTTCCCTGAGCATTAATACCTGTGTACGAAACTACACGGCGTCACATCCAAAAAACGGTACCCCTTGATACTCGCCTTCGTGAGAACTTCAAGTCACGCATAGTACTTTATTCAATAATTTTATAAGTTATTTCATTCTTTGCATATTTAGTTGCATATTTTGTTACCAATTCAGTCAATTATTTGCGGTACTTAACCTGTTTGACGTGTGGTTACTCAGTTGCCTCTTTACTTAATTATGCAGTCTCATTCCAATTCTACTGGTGCTTCAATGCCTATGGAGCATTTTTAAATAACCATAAATCGAGTATGAGATTAGCACAAAAGAAAGGAAGATGAAAGGAAATCAGAACATTATGACGAGTGGACAAGGCTGGGGGGTATAAAGGAAAAGTGCGCACACGAGTTCGACCGCTCTGACCCGCCCGACTCACTGGGCGGTCGCCGTGCCCTCGGCGTGGCCTCACAAGTGCAAGAGGGGCTCACGGCTTCAGCAGCACAAAACTGAAAACCTAATGCGTTCTTTCTGGTACGATGAAAATATTCACATGTCGTAGGCATCACAGAGCATAACAGTCATCAGTTACTGGTTCTCGTGTTTCGTTCAGTTGCACACAAAGAGGAAACCTAGGGTTACGGAAGACGAGTGCAACGGACAAGGCACGCAAGCAGGTCAGCAGCCTGGCTAACAAATTTTTCAACCTCAAATCCAATAAGTCACCAACTAACACAGGGACTAGTCATTTGGTATGGCGCAAGTGGTTCATGGAACAGTCCCACGGTGGCCTCTTGTTCACAATGTAATGAACTTTGGCTCAATAAAACGAGGTCATTTCTTTGACCAGCTGTGTGTGTGACCATGAACTTTGCATTTTGTTTAAATTTAAAAAGTGCAACCTTAAACCAAATCCTTTTTTTCTCGCCAAAAACAAATGCATGTATAAGAATCTAGCTAAGAAGACTTACAAGTAACAGGGAGATGACGTTCTCTCTGAGCTACTCTGAACTCTGCTACTTGTTTCGTACACGTAGTCTGTTTCATACTCCGGCTGAGTTCTCGCCAGGAATAAAGTTGACAGCAACCACTGTATAGACGCCCCTGTTAATAGTGTCACTGACTATTGCAAAGATCGACGATCGTCTAAATTTTATGTTTATATATATATATATGTATATATACCTGGAGCGTACTCTTCGCTTAACCCTACACGATCTATGTTGCTAATGACTAATGACAAAGGCGGAATATAACGTGATATAGCGCCGGGGGATCGAGCAAAATCCTCAGTACAAAAAAAATCACGGGATATTTATGTAAACAACAAGGTATGCTATAACTAACTAACTAACTAACTAACTAACTAACTACATGGAGCAGAGGCCTTCTTCAGAAGCTAACAGTTTCTCAGCTATGCAAGAAATTCCCCGCATTTTATGGAACCCAGAGGTTCATTACCACATTCACAAGAGCCCGCCACCTGTCCCTATCCTGAGCCAGCTCAATCCAGTCCATGCTCCCATCCCACTTCTTGAAGATCCATTTTAATATTATCCGCCCATCTACGCCTGGGTCTCCCAAGTGGTCGCCTACAGTCAAATTTACCCACCAAAATCCTGTATGCACCTCTCTTTTCCTCCATACGTGCTACATGCCCCGCCCATCTCATTATTCTCGATTTGATTACCCCAATATTATTTGGCGATGAATATTGAAGCTACGCTACACAGGTATGATGTATATAACAAATAACAGTTTTTTTGTTCATGGCCCAATAAGATATATGTTTTACATAATGCCTGTTCCTTACTTATCCGTGCACCCCTATCCCCACCGTTAGCCTGGATAATCAAAATTACACTGTATATGTGTGTGTGTGTGTGTGTGTTCAAATTCAGTTCATACCTCACAGAGAACGCAGTTCTTGTATGAAGATAAATCGGTTAATAACGTATGGGGATTACTGTGACAATCATACCAGTCTTATGTCTTAATACGCTCTGTCAAAATCGTGAGGTTTCACCACTCACTAATTCGGTCCCTCGTCAGCTCCCTCACTGACGCCTTCTCTCTAAATAAGCGACTGTCTCACGCTGCTGCTTGTTTACTCGTGAAACTCAGTCTCTGAGTCACTAACTCCGTAACTCTTTCCTTTGGTTAGTCACTAATTCTTTAGCCGGTAATTCAATGAACTATTCATTTCAACAACTCGTTAAATTCCTGACCTATTTACTTGCCAGTTCGATCTATCACCAGTTCCACTGTTAACTCAGTTTGTCGTTTATTCACTCGCTGAATAAATACGTCAATTATTTATTCGCCAATTCAGTCTGTTTCCCATTCACTCGTTGACTCATTCTATCGTTCATTCACTCTTTGGTCCAGGCAACCACTATTTTGCTTGCTGATTGAATATGTGATTCATTTCTTGTCCAAGTTAATCGTCACTCTCTTGTCAAGTAATTTGCCAGACACTCGCACATTCACTATGTCAGTCATTCACTCCTAATCAGATGTCAACCATTCAGTCGCTAATTTAGTATCCATTAACTAACTCACTCACTATAGCCACCACTCAGTCGATAAATTCACGATTCAATCGCTCGTTAACCCAACACATTATTTATTTACTCGCTATCTCAACGCCACTCTTCGGCTTAATCATTCACTAAGTCAATCAGCCACCCTAATATTCCTTCAGCAACGTCTAACTTTAACGGGATACAAGAGGTCATTCTTCTGCAATACTATAGGCCTGACGAAATTGTGTAACGCGCCGAACCATCTTTCAGTAAGTACTCATGCAAAGCGAAGAGTTTCTCTTTTATTGTGACCCTCAGCACGGCGGCTGCCACAGGATGTGGCGGCTGATGCAGGCTTTCTATGTGATACAGCTACCATGCTCGGGGTCAAGATAAAAGGGACACGATTTAATATGCAACATGACAATGTGAGTTAAATTCTTCAACCCAACGTTTCGCGTATGTATAATGTTGATTGGTTTCAATCCCCCAACGATGTTTCCATTGTGTGCAAACTGTGGAGATGCTTTAATTACCATCATCTGTTCTTTTATATGCGTCCGTGTTTCACAAATGAAATACGGCGCTGATCATACGCAAATGATGGCGTTACAACAATATTAACGGAAAATTAACTGTGTCTACCTTGCGACTGAAAGCATTTAATCGACCGCTGCCACAGCATTATGTACCTCCCAATCACTTGCCTACAGCCAGCAACTCGACGCCCCTTTGTAATACAAATGCATGCCCGCAACATCGCCACGACCAATAAGTTGCGTGTGTACTGGGCGTTTCCCTTCAATCTGCACCCAAAATGCTACAATGCTACTCTCGTGACTGATTTGTTTCAGTAATTCAACGTCACTCCACTTCGTTCTCAAGCCCATTTGGCCTTCAGCAAAATGTAAGGTTCCAACACCAAGACGCATTAATCCTTCAAAGACGAAGCGTACCTGTTTTATATAAGGACTCAGTGCGCACCGCGCTGTAAACACTCCACTTCAGTTATAAAAACCAGTCTCTTAATGTTTTATAAGGCAAAAGTTGCTGTTTGTTCTGAGATCCGTACAAAACACACAAACGTAATGTGGGCACCACCTAGAATTGTTTAACGCTTTAAAGACGAAGCCTATCTGTTTTATATAAGGACTCAGTGCGTACCGCGCTGTAAACACTCTCCACTTCGGTTATAAAAAACCAGTCTCTTAATGTTTTATAAGGCAAAAGTTGCTGTTAGTTCTGAGATCCGTACAAAACCCATAAACGCAATGTGGGCACCACGTAGAATTTTTTAATGTTAAAACCTGGTCGTATGTAAAGTTACCGCTAGGCTTTAAAAGGTTAATGTGGCCTAATCTCCTAAGAAAGCCATGTGAATATTGGACTTCTATTAAATTTGGAATGAACATCACACCGTTGTAGGCAGCCCTATTTTTAATACCTTCTGTTCTATAACACCAATACGGCGGCCGTTTTAACTCGCCGCGAACGACTACTTTTAGATTTTAACGCGGTTCTTAACAGCACAATGAGGTCTATGCGATATTCGGCCCAGAAATATCATAAATGTGTCTATAAACATTGTACAAATCAGACTTCTCTTCTGTGGCTTAAAATTACAAGCACAGAAATAAAGAAAACTTTGTGGTGAAGATAAATTCACCCTAAAACCTGCCATGAAAGCACAGAAGGGGAGACGTATAGCTCTACACTTCCTTTAACTTCGGTGCTAGATGGGGTGAGCGGTCAACGCCACGCCCTGACCGCTTTACCACCGGGAAAGACCCGATACCCTTTGTACAGGAGGCTGTGTGGGCCTTAGGGCCGGTCTGGACGGGTGTGAAAAATCTCGCCCCCACCGGGAATCGATCCCGGACCCTCCAGCCGGAAGTTTGTGGTGAAAGGATTCCATATAACAGTGGCTTAAACTCCATCCTTATCAAGGTATGAATTCCTTCTATACACACAATATGCAGAACATCTAAAGTTAAGAAATAGTCACACATTATTGATAGAACTTACTGCCAACACCTACCTTAATCAAATCTCACAAAGAGTCAGAAGGTGGGACAGGTCGATGCCCTGATTTCAGCACCATATTCCTGCACCCAGTGATGATTTGGTAATAAGTAAAGAAACACACTAAGTACATTTGACAAAAAAATATTACATATTGATAAACTAATACTAAAATGTAATTTGGGTATCCTAACGAAATCTGTGTTGTTATCGGAGCTCAAGTATCTGCTACGTGCCCGGCCAATCACTTTTTACGATTTGGTCATAAAAATAACACGTGTGCATAAAATGTCAAGCTTTCAAGTGGTTTCAGCCATAACAGCATAGCAACATTTTGCCATGTGTTCTGCTCACAACCAATACTCTGACAAACACTGTGCTGCACGGTTGCAAAGCTTCCAAAGCATGAAGCTGATTTAAATAATATTTGTTAACTCGAGTTCAAACTCCCGGAAACTATCGTAGCTCCGTTATACAGGTCAGTGAATGGAAGTTTCAACAATCGGTTGCCCTTTTGTGCGACAATAATATGAAACACAAACAGACGGTGTGGGCGAAATGGCGATTTACTGATTTTAGAGCAAGCGGTGCGTAAAATCACTGATGTCACTTAGTTCTTCATGAGAATCAATGCCAGTCGATAATGTTCTAATGCAAGGCTTTGCAAATCCCGGGTGCTATGTTGCCGTGGCGTCTAAATTTTGAATAGTGGCGCCTCATATTACTCTTCTGGCGCCTATAATTTTGAGGTAGAAAGTCTGTGTACTCCTCTTCTAGTGAAAGACGAAGCGCCCTCATGGAACGCAATAGGGGGCAGGAAATAACGAACATGTCACGGGATACGACCCTATGACCATCACGCACCAAAAGTTCGTTCACCCACATAACACCTGTTCGTTACCAAAGTGTCACTGCCACCTAGATGTACTTATCTTTCGTTAATAAGCATAACATCTTGCTGCATGAATGCCTTCACTTTACACCCCAATCATGCACAACTAAACGTTCAGTACACTGGGTTTAGTGGTAGCCTCTTGTATCAACCAGGCTTGTTCCTACATGACGCAGCAGAATTTCGTGCCTCGGTGTAAAAAGGGCGTACGGATAGACACGTCTGCCGGAACATCACGAGCTACTCGTAACGAATTCTATCAGTTCTAAGCGGTTATGAACGTAGTGCAATATAACACGTACGTCACTGGTTTTCTGGATTTTGTACGCCGTCTGTTATTCTGAACAAACACGTTCCTGGATTTGGTCTGATATATGGTATTCTAAGCAAACAGTTTCTGGATTTTGTACGCCGTCTGTTATTCTGAATAAATACGTTCCTGGATTTGGCCTGATGTATGGCATTCTAAGCAAACAGTTTCTGAATGTTGTACGCCGTCTGTTATTCTGAACAAATACGTTTCTGGATTTGGTCTGATATATGGCATTCTAAGCAAACAGTTTCTGGATTTTGTCCGTCACTACATCGAACAAACATGTTTCGGGTACCGGCACTATTTCGGCCGTAACGTGAAGGCGTTTCCAGAAGCACTGGTTGTTGTTCCGAATACCAGACGATGGACAGGCCCAAAAACCAGTAGTCTTGGGGAACTTTCCTTACGTGACTGTTTCTAATGGTGGTTGAAATATACAACCACCTCCATTCATCAGAGTCCTCCTTCAGACGCTGATGATCCTTCCTCTATCCAATAACCTTCCCTCTATTCATCAAACCCCTTAACCTTTTAAAGCCTAGCGGTAACTTCATATACCACCAGGTTTAACATTAAAAAATTGTACGTGGTGCCCACATTGCGTTTATGTGTTTTGTACGGATCTCAGAACAAACAACTTTTGCCTTATAAAACATTAAGAGACTGGTTTGTATAACCGAAGTGGAAAGTGTTTACAGCGCGGTACGCACTGAGTCCTTATATAAAACAGATATGCTTCGTCTTTAAAGGGCTAATCAAACACAAGACTCCTCCAAAGCACTCTGTATTGAACCTGTGCAGTCCAGTCCATAACTTAAATCTTACGTACTGAAAATCCTTTTCAATATTATCCTCTCATCTAGACCTACATACCCAAGGTAGCGTAAACGTGTAGATAAGAGGGTAATATTAAAATGGATCTTAAGCCTACTAAGTTGATATAGTGTGTATTCAATAGAATCAAGATGGACCTTGCCAACACTTCCCCGTGTTACTGTGAATTTCTGTAACATATGATAGTGTACCAACATTTCAACAAAAATATGCACCATGGAGTTAATTAATTTAAAATCGTCTACGTAACGGTGGGCTGGTCTCACTGTCTTCTGTTTATCCCTGGAGCATCAACTGGATGCACCACGACAGATTCATTTACAACAACCCCACCTATTTTTAATTTGACCAGCAGTCCTCTGTTATTACCGACTCTTCACCATCAGCCACATGCAAATGATTAAGTGCTGACACAATATGAATATTAATGTGTTATAATCCGTTACATCGCCGCCATTATCCAGTGACTGCCTCGTGCTAGCAACAAGACAATTCTAGAAAATTTCTGACGTGAATTCTGTAGAAATTTAAGAATTCACCACTCGCCTCTCATTGCGATGTGATCCTTGAAATAGCCCTCTAAAGGCGAATCGTATTTGTTTTATATAAGGACTCAGTGCGTACCGCGCTGTAAACACTGCCCACCTCGGTTATACAAAACCAATCAGTTAATGTTTTATAAGGCAAAAGTTGCTGTTTGTTCTGAGATCCGTACAAAACACATAAACGCAATGTGGGCACCACGTAGAATTTTTTAACCCTTTAAAGACGAAGCGTATCTGTTTTATATAAGGACTCAGTGCGTACCGCGCTGTAAACACTCTCCACTTCGGTTATAAAAACCAGTCTCTTAATGTTTTATAAGGCAAAAGTTACTGTTTGTTCTGAGACCCGTACAAAACATATAAATGCAATGTGGGCACCACGTAGAATTTTGTAGTGTTAAACCTGATGGTACGTAAAGTCACCGCTAGGCTTTAAAAGGTTAAAACTCCTAGGCTACGTACGTGATATATTGTTTAAAACTTTTGGCTTTTATGGGAAACATGTGATACCTGAGGCCGACGAAACCTCTCCCACATGCTCTCAGTAGTGAGGCCTAAGCCAACTGCTTGTGATTTCTAAACAGCAGAAATTAGGTATCGACATGAAAATACGCAGTTCAAAAGCAATGCATGAAATGCAGACAGCTTAGTGTAGGACATATAGCCCCATCTAGCACGCACAGTCGGCACTCTGCTGTTGTAATAAAAGTGCGCTCTTATTTCTTGCAATTAAAATGCTCGGCATTCTGTCGGTAGCCAACACAGACATGGTTGTTATGGAGCAGTTATTTCCTGCCTTTATGGAACCTAAAGGCTTACCTTCCGTATTCAAGAAAGGGACCACTGAGTGTTAGCATTCCACGCCTTCATGCTCTTTCCCCCAGAGTATTTTAATATTATCCTTCTATTCACCATCAGCCTACTTGAGCAGAACTTTATACGCACTTTTCATCTACAACGGTGATCCCCCAGCAATGGAAGCGAAAAATATTCCAAGATGCCTGTACGCACACCGTCTCTACAACAACTCATTGGCACATTTCGCACATATACTACTGTCTATCAAGTAACTGTGTGATAAATAAAATGAAAATTACTTTAAAATGGTTACTGACTTTTCTTGTGGTTATGTTTTTGTCAAAATCTATTAGCGTGTAGAAGTCTGCGAAATCTTTGAAAGTTAAGAAGGGATCCCCACGCTCGAAAAGGTTAGGTGCCACCGATATATAATATCTGATCTCCATTGATTTGATCGTCCTAATAGTCTTTGTTGAAGATTACAAATCACAAACATCCTCCGCAGGGGGTACAGCAATAGCCTCCATCCTCTTGCTTAATTCTCTCTTTTGAACCACAATATTTGTCTCATGACCCTCTTCCCAAACACCCTTCCTCTGTGAAATTTAAGGGCGATAAACCGCTTTTAATCCTTTAAAGACGAAGCGTACCTGTTTTATATAAGGACTCAGTCCGTACCGCGCAGTAAACACTCTCCACCTCGGTTATAAAAACCAATCTCTTAATGTTTTATAAGGCAAAAGTTGCTGTTTGTTCTGAGATCCGTACAAAACACATGAACGCAATGTGGGCACCACATAGAATTTTTTAATGTTAAACTGGCGGTATGTAAAGTTACCGCTAGGCTTTAAACGGTTAACAATGATACAAAACAAATGGTAACACGCTGCTCTGATATTACGGCTCTTGGTTACGGTATGGATTTTCAGTTAAGACACGTTAGATCACAGATCCTGAAACAAAGAGTAGTAGCACGCTTTGCCACAATTTAATCCGTTCTTGTTTTCCTTCTTGAATGTTTTCTTTATTTGTTTTTGTTCTTTCCAACTACTTGAATTTTGTCACTTTTCCAAAGCTTTGCTAGCCATCTTTACATTACGAGTCCGTTACGAGATATGAACCGCGTCATGTCTCCACTCATTTACCATAGCAACCTTCTTGCTGCACACCTAAAATATGCGGACCAACTGCAACAGCAAGCTTCCGTATCGCTACAAAACGTCAACATGGCTTTCATTTTTAACGAGTTGTTGAAGGATTACCCCAGTGAGCACGTGACGTGTGACGTCATGACAGGGCCGCGGGGTGGATGGAGTCCACTGCTGCGATATTGTTAGTTATCGATTATCATCAGTAGACTTGCGAGAGGACATATCGACAGAACTATCAATCGGGCGAGGCTACTCAAGATGAATATTATGGGGCGTAAATAATTTACATGCCCCAAGCTGTACGCTGTACGTTGAATAAAACCTGCTTGTAACGGAATACTACGAGATTGCACATTTTACTTTTCAGGTTTCCGTTCAAAGCACGTACCATAGATAAAAAATACCACACAGAACACATGCCGTGCATTTATGTAGCTTATTCACGTTAAAAATCACAAGTGAGAAAATTACACTACTTACAACAGTGCCATAAACTAGTATTCAGCTGTACAGATGTCGGTTCTCTGTTGATTCCTCCCAACAATATTCGTTTCGCCATAGCCGCGGGCACAGCAACTGAAGACTGAGCTGAAACTCAGCGTTGCTCAACAGTGGTCCATGCTCCGTCCCCGAACCAATGGCAGCGTTGCTTCTACATACTGCCTACTCAGTTGTGCTTGTAGCATTCCCCTTACAAAAAGTGCCCGCGGCCAACTGTTTAATATAACACAAATTCGAGTGACTGTACAAATATTCTGTTATTCTACGCAGTATTGTCTTTTTCAAGTTCTGTTCATTACTGTGTGGTGTTGCCTTGGCTTGTACAATGCACCCTTGCGAGTGTAAACCTGGCAACAACGGGGAATCAGTCAAAGCTTCAATTGGTGGGGTCGCGGTTGTAGTGATCCACTGAATTATTCTGAACCCACATTGCATCATTATTGCACATTTGTGACAGGAATGTTCACTCCCAGATAAAATCCAGGAATCACAGTACGTAACAAATTACGTAAACAGAAATGTTACACCATTAGGTGGCACAACTTTCGTGACATACAACCAAAACTAAAAACAATATGGCAGCTGTGATAATTTCAAGATTAGGTGCTACATTAACGCCATCTGACGTAGGATTATGTTGTACTGTATGTTTAAGTAGACAGTCTCAATAAATATGCAACTCTGATCAAGGTAGAAAAAGAAAGAGCATAGCGTTCATTAGTAATGTGGACGTAGCTTTAAGTAAAGTACACAGTCTGAGGGTGTTAAGGAATAAATTTTGAGGAAGATATTGGAGCTTAAGAAGGAGGAAGTAACAAGCAACTGGAGAAAACTCCACGATAGGAAAGCCAATGTTTCTACTCCTCGCCAAATATTAGGGTAACCAAATGTCGGAGATGGGCAATGCGTGTAGCAAGAGTCGGGGAGAAGACATATGCAAACAGAAGTTTGGTGGGGCAGCCTATTGAGGAGATCACTTTGAAGACTTCGAGGTAGATGGAAAGAGGACATTAAAATTGATTTTAAAAAGTAGCATGGGATGGCGTGGAGGGAGGAGTAATTTGGCTTGGGGTAGGAACAAGAGGAGGGCTAGTTTGAAAAGGGTAATGAACCTCTAGGTTGCACAAAATCCCGCAAATATGACCTAGAAACTACACGCTCCTAAAGGACGCTGCTTCATGGACTTAGTCTTGAGGAAAGGGATGCCGTCTTCTTCAGGGATAAAAATGGAGACACAGTACACGGCGTCGTATCCCAGTAGGTAGTATTACTCGTACTGTTTAGTTAGCGGAATGGCTACTGTTTCAGCCGTCCATTGCTCGTCAGGTCACGTGTGGTCAAGGAACTGTAGGCCAGTAGGGCATGTGTAACACGCATCGGACACCTAGTGACAAAATTGGCCATCAGCAGGGTGGTTGCACTAAATAAATATGCTGTATATTCCACTCTTCAAACAGAACGGCAAGCATGCCAAACCCTGTAGGATTTACTGTGTACAGAGCGGCAAAGGGACGGATTTCTTCAGAGTGCTTCAGGTTTTCTCTTCCAGTGCTCCAATCTCATTCATTCACCACCGACGCTACATAATCTCAGAGACCGAGAGCGTACCTAAATAATGCACTTAAAAACAGCAGACAAGCAGGAAATCAATAAAGTAATACATTAAGCGACAGCAGTACAATTTTTTTAATATTTCTGTCATTAAGGCAATGCATGTTGCTGGCAGCTGTAATAAGAAAATTTATAATTCCGCAACTTTGTGTCACAACCGTCAGATCAATAAGAATTTCACGTAACCATGACATCGCTGCAAATATATAATTCATAGCCACCCTGAATTGTGTACAGAATCCCATAACCCTTCAATGCTACAAACGGAATATCTCGCTTGGCATTCTAGTCAAAATTTAATTTGTGTTTGAGATCGGTGAACGAAATGTGTCACGTCATCTCGCCACAAATAAAGATATTTGTGACTTGATTAACCCTTTAAAGACGAAGCGTATCTGTTTTATATAAGGACTCAGTGCGTACCGCGCTGTAAACACTCTCCACTTCGGTTATAAAAACCAGTCTCTTAATGTTTTATAAGGCAAAAGTTGCTGTTTGTTCTGGGATCCACACAAAACACATAAATGCAATGTGCGCACCACATAGAATTTTTTAATATTAAAGCTGGTCTTACGTAAAGTTACCGCTAGGCTTTAAACGGTTAAATAAATAAATCCCGTAACTGAAAGGGGTACATAAAACTGTAATGTCATATCCCAAGCTGTACCTGGAACATGTTTTCTGCTGTTGAGGAGCCTTGACAAGAGACATGAATTAGTTACAACTCGATAAAAGCATCGTGACGCGGACTTCAAGATAGAAAGATACTAGTGGTACAAGAAGCGGCTGATTGTCGGATCATGCCGCATCTGAAATGACAAACAGGATTTAACAAAACTATCTTTAAATTCCTGCCTAAACTACGCTAATAGCAGCAGCTACCGTGACAGTCGGCGCTACCAGGCAAAAAATGCAAGCAACTCAGGATGAAGACAGTTACCCTGTAAGAAGTGACAAAGGGTTTCCGATATCTCCTGTGTTCAGACATTTACATAGCGAGTCTACTCGTGAGTTATGAATATTTAGTTGCACCCAAAAACATAAATATCAAAATGGAAAAATATAAGTTCTCTCCGTTTGTTTATATTTCTACGAATGTTACAGCTTATTTCTCACCCTAAGGTAAGTAGATAAATTGAGGTTCTTTTACAATAAAGGTCTAAAACACATCACTTGGGCGTAAGAAACAGGCAGTAGCAGGATAATGGAGAAAATTAAATCCTGAGAAATGTCGTAATTCGTACAATCCACTAAATAATGTAATAATATATTGTATTTGTATTGTAAGTGTATTTATTGTGTGCAGTATGTGTCCTTTATTGTTTTTGTAATTTTGTGTGCTGTGTTTTGTTTGAGTGCGGTGTGTCATTTGGTGTGTTCTGTCTTATTGCAGTACCACTGTCACCGGGTACAAAACCATTTGCAGTCCAAATAAATAAATAAATAAATAAATAATAATAATGATAATAATAATATTAAGAGTTACCAAACCATTTTACCAATATGGCGTAAATGAAATGGACAACACAGACATGTACGCATAAATATAGAATTGAGGCGCATTCACGTAACCATTATTGCAGTGAAAAAACAATGAGTATTACATATTCTGAGTGCGTGCCTCTAGCCTTCGTTATCCAGCACGAAAACCGCATGGACTGCATTATATTGTCATCTGTGGCCTGTCTGGCTGTGCCATATTCTTCCACTTTATCTCACAAACGGCATGATTTTCGCAAAAAGGTTGTTGAATATAAAATGTATGTTTTGATTTTCTCTACAAATTTGTATGAAATATTTCTCATTCTAAGAATTCAGCGAGGTACTACCACAAATACACACAAGTCTTCATATGACGTACCCGTTGTGCTTCTGAAATTCTAATAACAGTTTAACCTTTTAAAGCCTAGCGGTAACTTTACATACGACCAGGTTTAACATTAAAAAATTCTACATGGTGCCCACATTGCGTTTATGTGTTTTGTACGGATCTCAGAACAAACACCAACTTTTGCCTTATAAAACATTAAGAGATTGGCTTTTATAACCGAAGTGCAGAGTGTTTACAGCGCGGTACGCACTGAGTCCTTATATAAAACAGACACGCTTCGTCTTTAAAGGGTTAAAAATTTCTACGTGGTGCCCACATTGCGTTTATGTGTTTTGTACGGATCTCAGAACAAACAGCAACTTTTGCCTTATAAAACATTAAGAGATTGGTTTTTATAACCGAAGTGGAGAGTGTTTACAGCGCGGTACGTACTGAGTCCTTATATAAAACAGACACGCTTCGTCTTTAAAGGGTTAATTTCTATGACAGATTTTCAAGAAGCACTCAAATATCAAAATTCATAAGAATCGGTCCTGTGGGAGCCAAGTTGTTCCCTGCAGACGGACGGACGGACGGACGGACGGACAGACATACATGACGAAACTAATAGTCGCTTTTCGCAATTACATTAAATCGCCTAGAAAATGATGGCAAAATATTGTTTGGGAAGTCTGTATTTTAGACAACTTGGGAGACCTGGACGCAGACGCCAGAATATTTAATTTATTCTTAAAAACGTGTATATATACGCATATATACACACAGTCAAACCCGGATATAACGACATCAGCTTAGACGACACCTCGTCTACAGCGTCATATACTCTCTTGTACCAATTAATTCCTCACTGTTAACCATAACGTTATACTCCTCGGTTAGAATGACACTCGTTTATAACGACACAAAATATTCAGTCCCTTTCATGACGTTATAACAAAGCTCGACTCTATATATGCATAGTATACATGGATGGATGAATGAATGGCTGGATGGATAAGTAGTTAGGTGGGTGGGTAGGTAGGTAGGTAGGTAGGTAGGTAGGTAGCGGGATGGATGGATGGATGGACGAACAGGAAGACAGACAGACAGAGACACAGAAAGATGAATTTTCTAAATCAACAAGCCAGCATAATGTGACAACCAGCTGCAGCCACAACGGATTAATAGTACAAAGGCAAGAAATGCGGATTCTTATTATGGCAGCGAAAAATAGTTCAAAGTGGATTTTCTGGCTATAAAAACTTTGTGGCGAACGTAAATTCTCAGCAACTGTGAGGCCAATTAAGGCACTCACGGCGGGGACAGACGTTTACGAGTATCTTGTCTCATAAAGACAGCACGAGGTGTTGGTAAGGATCTAGCGGCCGTGCCGTCCTATGTCCCACGTACACCATACCTTAAATACCAACGTTTGTAGTTAAAATATGAATGGCCTAAAGCCACGCGTCTTAAGAAAAACCCGACAAAATTAATCCTACATACAAACAACAAACGAGCTACGTACAAATCAGCCTGTGGTCAGATATAATTCCAGGGTAACTAAATTACTAAATTTTTGGAGGCCATTATCTAACTCCGTGGAAAAGAGTCCTCGAGAAGCCAACGTTATGCGACCATCATGTCAAGAAATTCCCCTCCTCTTACGGAACTTGAAGGTGGTTTCTTCTACTCTCCACAGCCCACGGCTGGACCGCACTTTGAGCTGCATCTTCCAGTCCGCATACTTACACCATTATTTCTTTATATTTGACCCTTTAAAGACGAAGCGTATCTGTTTTATATAAGGACTCAGTGCGTACCGCGCTGTAAACACTCTCCACTTCGGTTATAAAAACCAATCTCTTAATGTTTTATAAGGCAAAAGTTGCTGTTTGTTCTGAGATCCGTACAAAACACATAAACGCAATGTGGGCACCACGTAGAATTTTTTAACGTTAAACCTGTTGGTACGTAAAGTTACCGCTAGGCATTAAAAGGTTAATATCATCTCCCAAATAGAACTGTTTTCCAGGTAGTCTGTTCCCTTTGATTTCCTTACTAAAACCTTGTATGCATTTTTATTCCTCCGATTCTTTCACTTAAGACCAGGGCAACGTTCCCGAGTCGATTGCCCTGACGATATCTCGTAACGCACAAATTAGTCGGCTTACCATGGCCAATTTCCTCCATTATCCCATTACTTCAACGCCGACTTCCGCCTATAAATTCTCGTCTGGACAAAGAGCTTCCCGTGATGACAGACCAAGTTACAACTGCACAAAAACAACAGGAAAAATTATAGGTCTGTAAATATCTTTGAGCGCACCCAGTATAAACCTTACACTCGTTTATCTTCGGTTTTAAAGTTATCACCCTACATACGCCTACGTTGTGTTTCCCAACTGGCCGCTTCCTAACTTTTCCGACTACACAGTTCTACGTTAATTTTTCACTTTACCATAAGAGTTACATATGACGCTCGTTCTTTCCTCACTGATTTAATTATCCCAGTATAAATGCTTGAAGACTATAAAATATGAGGCTTCTCGTTAAGCAAATTTCTACAGCGTTCTGTTACTTTATCCGCCAGGTTCACTATTGTCAGACAAAGTGATATGTTTACCTTGTAATCCTACGAAGGCTTTACTTTTCATAACTCATCACTTAAGCCCATAGACATGTCTTGATTAAACCTTTAAAGACGGAACGTAATCTGTTTTATATAAGGACTCAGTGCGTACCGCGCTGTAAACACTCTCCACCTCGGTTATAAAAACCAGTCTCGTAATGTTTTATATGGCAAAAGTTCCTGTTTGTTCTGAGATCCGTACAAAACACACAAAGGCAATGTCACTACGATGTAGAAATTTTTTATGTTAAACGAGGTGCTACGTAAATTACCCGCTAGGCTTTAACAGGTTAAGACTATGATGTTGTATCCATTAGGTTTTAGTAACACCAGAAACTCATCACAATATATTTGCATCATGACATGCAGAGAAACTGTCGCATTAGTCAGTTCCTTTACTTATCGCAATAATGATCAGCTGTGCAGATACAAAAAAAAATCCAGCAAGTTTTATTCAAGATTCCTATGACTTGTTGCAACGCAGCTGTACAAAGAATTTATGAATAAACACAAAGGAGAGGCTAATTGGGTTAATTTATGCGGCAATTTACTCAAGAAGTGAAATTGTAACACTTAATTTCAGCTATTTAAGTTATAACACGTGTCCATTTAGCAGACAGAGACAAGAACAGAAAATGCGGATCCATAAATTTAGTTACGTAACAAATAACATGACTTTGGTTTAGTCTAAGTTAATTCCATTCTGCGAAAAGTTCCCTGGATAAGAGGAAAAGAGAAGCAACTAAATAACATTACCTTTATAGGACAGTGATTAAGGAGGGTTAATGTGCACTAGAACAATCCTCCTGCCAGTATAATTCAAGCCGTTCGCTAAGTCAGCGAGGGATTTGACCAGACAACAACAACAAAAAAAGGTAAAGTAATAAAACACCAATAGACTGTTAGAGTTTGTGTGTTTTACTGTCATCCAGACAGTGACTGGCGGGTAATCTACTCTCAGAATTTCGTAAATGCTTTGTTCTGTCGGATTCTTGTCAGCTATGTGTCATAATCATTGCACCCTATATACTGCCGGTGTTTGCAGCTACACAACACACACACACGGCGAAGTTTAACTAGAAAACTGACTGAGTATATTTTGTAGAGTTTTCTTGAAACGTCATGTTTTCATAAGCCCGATATCTGACCACAATTGCAGTCACAAAGTTGCACCTAGATTCCGACTGAAACTTGCAGGATATGCCTTTTTTATTTTTCCCAATATATGCTATATGTCCAGCACACTTCATCCTTGATTCATTCGTGCAAACAATATTACGTATAAAGTAAATATTAATTAGGGTTATACTTATGTAACTTTTTCTACCGCACTGTTGCATCCACCGGGTCCATACACGGTATAACTCCAATCATATGGACGCTTGTTATCCGGATCGCCAATTACCCGGACCGGCTTGGCCCTTCAGGTAACTTTGTCGAGAATTCTACAAGACTAATTTGCCTTGAAATTACCGGTTGTCAAATTGTCAAATACATATAAGGAATCATGTATTATCGTTTTATTCGTACGTAAATAAATATGTAGCCTAAAATAGCCATTTGTAGGTTTTTTTTTCCACTGTAAACTGCCTATGTAGCCTATTTTCAGAGAGAAATCCAATTATCCGGAAACTCTGCATATCCGGACAGCTCGCGGTTCCCATTATTCCGGATAATTGGAGTTATACTGTACTCCACTTCAGCATCTCTGCTCATACACCATCAATATTTGTGCTTCCTTCTGAATGAAAGTCAAGTTTCACATCCTTACAGAACAATTGTAACGTTTTACTCCTGTATAGCTAATTTAATATTTTTATACGAACGTTTCTAATTGGTGCCAACTATTCTCAGAATTTCACCGGAACCGACTCTTTTTTTCGCGTATGTAATTTTGATTTGTTACTGTCGAAACACTTCAAGCCTGCCGCATTTAAGTTGAACTATTATTACGTATAATACGAATCTCTCCAGTATTGTTATGACGAGGCACAAACGTTTGCATATTTTTGTCTTAGTTTGCTTTCAGAGAAACCGTCTTAAAAGTTCCTAATAAAAATTTCAATCATATTACTACGTTCCTAAGCACTAATGGTTTTTTTTCGAAGTGACTGCCACAAAAATAATAGCAAATTAAAAAATGAACAGCCAGATGACGGGAGCAGACACAGATTAAAGAATTAACAGTCAGATGACAGGAGCAGATACGGATTAAAGAATTAACAGCAGATGACGGGGGCAGATAAGTCAGCTAGTAGCAGCATTTGGTGTCAGATTTAAAACGACGGAAACCTGGGATTGTTCGAACACCAGTTCAATAATTCATGGCTATAATCAACTGCAGTTAACCCTTTTGCGTCACTGCATACAGGAAAGACCGTTATGGGGCTGACGGGTTTGATTGGCAAGCTCTTTGACTGATGGCAAAATAACAAGCGTTCAAAGCAAATATTTTCTTTAAAGTATTATTGTTAACTGGTGAGGCTAGGATTAGCAATACAGAAATGCTGCGCGATATAGCGTCATGCAGATATTCAGCCGCATCAACAGAGCGAACACACGTGGTTCTACACTGTGCAGGTTTGTTAAAAATTTAGGTGTTGCTCTGTTGCTAAGTAGCTGTGCATTTCGGGCAATACATTGCACGTAAATTAAACAATACGTTTTGAACTTAACCTTTTAAAGCCTAGCAGTAACTTTACGTACCACCAGGTTTAACATTAAAAAATTCTACTTGGTGCCCACATTGCGTTTATGTGTTCTGTACGGATCTCAGAACAAACAGCAACTTTTGCCTTATAAAACATTAAGAGATTGGTTTTTATAACTGAAGTGGAGTGTTTACAGCGCGGTACGAACTGAGTCCTTATATAAACCAGATATGCTTCGTCTTTAAAGGGTTAATATTCATTCATCGTCCCACTTGGCGTTCAGATACGGGGTTCTTTCTCTAAGAATCAATCAGTGAACAGCCAACTTCTCTTGGTTTTGATCTTTTATTTCAGAGCTACCACGTTTCGGTTTTCATGTAGCTAACTTCAGGGTCTACGTTTTTACAAGAACAAAAAAGTTCTTTGCTTAATTTGAGGGTAAGGCCTTCTCCTTTACAGGTGTGTAAAATATATAATGTAAAAGAAATTGTATAAAAATATATGGCGTGATAAAAAGGTAAAGTGACATTAGAGTAGAAAAATGCCATTAGAGTAGACAAAATTTTGAAGTCGTCAACTGTGATTGATTGATTGATTGATTGATTGATTGAGAAAGGACCCAATACGTTTTCAGCAGAACTCATAAAGCCTACCTGACTGTATATGTCTCTTGTCCTACACATTTTCAGTATTACTAATGTAGGCTATCGCTTGATTTTTCTGAAGAACGCAGAGATTCTGTAAACGTTACATTTGTCAAATGTAAGTTTAATGATTGACACCATCTCCGACATTTATGGTTTATATCCGTGCTAAATTTCACCAGTCCAATCCAATGGTTCGACAAGTATGACCGAAAACACCGATGGGTAAAAAAAAATTCTTGCAATGAAGTCATATATTTATTCTACACCCTAAAAAAGTACTATCTTAAAAATTGCACATTTTCCAAAATATATCACCAAAGGCCATAAAATGCGTGGCATTAGCTTCATTCCCGACTCACAATTTCGCACGACTGCCACGTTGCTATTACTGAGTATGAAAAATTAAAAACAAAGTTGCTGAGACGTCTTTCCATGGTACAAACTTCAGATCAAGTTTCGTGAAAATCGGTCTCAACTGGCTCAACTGTTCAAATTATTTTATACGCTTAATCCTCTTTCAGTTTAATATGCTGTAATTGTACTATGTCGGAAAATGGAGAAGTTTTTCCACGTGTTCAGTTAAGGCATATGGAGGATGAATGATATAGCTCCATACAGCAGCAAGGATAAATGGTTGCCTTCACCCCCCCCCCCCCCCCCGGGGGGGGGGAGGGCGATGCGTGATTTCATAACATGAATCCAGAATAGTATGTTCTGTCACAACAATGGAATCCAGTCCGAGGGGGGCCTTATCTACGCCACTGGCTACAAGCATTCTTAACCCCGGTACTAGATGAAGTCGCCCCGGCCGCCTTATCGACGGCAGAAGGATGCTTCTTGTTTTGCACTGGGTGCGAGTGTTGGTGGACGCTTTGGAGAGGACGAAAAGCTCCTGGCAATGATTGACTCCTCTGTCACCCAGCCCGTACACTAACTGGTAAACCTACTGAGCTACCTCTAGTAAACTTAATGAACTACCTCTACATTACGTAATTACAGGAGTGTCAAAATTGTAAAAAAGGATTGTGCCCATCAGCAAACATGTTCTAATACATGCAAGGTACAGTCGGTCTATGTCTGCGACATGCTAAACGCCGCAACATTCTTCACGCATTATGTATACTGACGTAAAATGTGACTGTCGTGTCGCTGGCCTCCATCTTCACCCCGCCCATTCAGTTCCATTCTATCTTCCGTCATCTTTCTTCGCGCATTCTGACTACCCAGTCTTTCCTTTTCTTTCTCCCTGCAGTTGTCGCTTCAGCAGCGTTACCACCTTAAGTGTGTCTGCATTTGGTTCAGGGTCTAACCGTGACACTCGAGCTAAGCGTATTCAGATCCTTACTTACGCCATTTCTGTTCGCTTTGTCTACGTCACCCCAGGTTCACGTGTGCAGTATTTCCGGCAAGTTGTTTTACCATCGGTTTCTATAATACTTTTCTGAACTTTAAAATACTTACTTCTGTACAGTATTGCATGTGTAAATCATTTAACTTTTAAGCAAAAATGCGTGATTTTCGCTATACCTATCACTCGACAAACCAAGCTTAAATATATTTTCTTTTTGAAATTATATATGCCTATATATAACCCCGTCATCAAGAAAGCGTGGACGTATCCTCTACTGTCCCGTACGTCACCATGGCATGGTAGGCATAGGCACAAATTTAGCTGTGTATATGTGTCGATCACCAATACGGATAGCGTTTTTCAGTCACGCTCTGTTAAACATACACAGCGGTAGTCCATGGTGTCCAATACAAAATGAAACACACAGTTTGGTCAGTACGTTACGGTATTCTAAGTGCCAGTTTTACTGAGACGTTTAACGCCATCCGGTCAGGGGACGGGGGGGAGGGTACGCGCATGAGGATGTACAGCAATATGAACGCACATAAATAATCAAATTACCTCCTACCAGACTGCATCACTGAACACAGGCCACGTGCTTCTTTGGTGCATTCTGTCGCTAGAGCAACCTCGTCAAACGTGTCACATTATTACAGCTAGACGCTCAAATCATAACAAAAAACCAGCTGGTTTCAACTGATGGAAGATTCGTGTTGTGTATTTCTATCTTCCTTCTTGCCAAGAAAGTCCCTTTTTATAAAAATGGGTTTCTTCACATTTTATTTTCCCTAGCATACATTCTGCTTCAAAACTGACATTTAATATTTCAGTACTAAATCTTTTTAGAGAACATAGTTGCAGTTTTTATACCTGTTAAATCAAGTAGCAGATCACATAAGTACTCCGGTGACTAAAAACACCACTTACCAAAATTCTGGTATCAAATTCTGGTTGAGATACTCACCTGAAAATAAAAAAAAACGTGTTACATTTCACAGTTTTGTGACAATTCAGTAATATGGAAGGCAATCCCGAAATATGTTAATTAGCGCAGTGAAACACATAAAAATGCTAACATTTTACATCAAAACCTTACACTGCTTATTATTAAGACAAACCAACAACAAATATGCACACTATTCACGATGGTGTATTATATTGAATTAATGCCACCCCTACATGTTTCGGTGGTCAAGCCACCATCGTCAGGGGGGTATCATATGCTACAGTTGCCATATGCATCGAAACTATGAGCTATTTCATATGTGACCAAAGTCTTAAGTTTTTTATTGTGTCCATTTGACCACTCAGTACAATTTTTGAGACAGCGCACACTACCACAAAAATTGTACTGAGTGAACTCAAGTACATGATCAAAAAAAACTTAAGACTTTGGTTACGTATGAAATAGATCACAGGTGAGACACATATGGCAAATGTAGCATACGATACCCCCCTTGACCACCGAAACATGTAGGGGTAACATTAATTCAATATAATACACCATTATACAAAAACACTAATCACAAACAAATGCACAAAGAGAGTTTTATCATCACTCGTAACACGCTCTTACATGTTTCGACCCTGCTGGGTCATCTTCAGGGAGAACTTTTTGTTATCGTTACGCTAAGGTTGCACTTTATAGTTGAGTGAGAATGTGCTGTTGCCTGTGTACTGGAGGCGTGAACTCTCTCCAAAAACAACGCAGTACACAGTCAACAGCACATTCTCACTCAACTGTAAAGTGCAACCTTAGTGTAACGTTCGAAAATTTCTCCCTGAAAATGACCCAGCAGGGTTGAAACATGTAGGAGTGTGTTACGATTGATGATAAAACTCTCTTTGTGCATTTGTTGGTGATTAGTGTTTTTGTATAATATAGTGCACGGACATGGAACACATTAAGTAACACGCCATTGTGAATAGTGTGCGTATGTGTTGGGGTTTGTCTTAATAATTTGTAATATGCACGGTGTACAACATACAAAAACTTACACTGCTTTTTTGATCAGATTTTTTGGAGGGTTTAAAAATGGCACAAGAAACCGCGCGGTGTTTACTTTCCCCTGACATACAATGCACTTCGCACCTTATTACGAATTCCGCTCTAATTGTATCAAAATAAAGCAAATCTTGGGATATTACCGAATATGAGAATGCATGCCGTGAAAATAGCGCTCTTATGATTTATGAAATCCGTGACTGGAAATTGATTAACCATTATGTAATCATTACAATGAAATTCAAATAAATCTCGCAAAGATGCTGAATGTTAGGCAACATTATGGCTGCAAGACACGCGATCTGTAAACAGAGACAAAGTACTGGGAGCACGCACTGTAATATGACCACCACGGGACCGTCTTTTCCAAAGAATATGACGTATTTACAGAGTGCTTTACGCATAAAATCTAAACCACCGTTTTGACAGAATTCATAAATCACAGTTTCAGAATCGATAAACATAAAAATCCAGAACAATTACTCATATTTCGGGCCGATATAATTTGTCAGCGTCACTCAAATCGCAGCCGCTGAGTACCTCGTCCACATGTGCTTTGGAACGGCAGTGGGAAATGGCAATCGATATTGGTCATTTAAAGTAATGAAGCTATATCATACAATCATATAAAAAGACAACCCTATTTAAGGGACACATCAGCAATGGCATCGGAGTTCACACAGATATTGCGGTGGCGCAGTTGGTTGAGGAACTGTGCTACAAACCGAAAGGGCGCGGGTTCTATTCCTGATGGTGTCACTGGAATTTTTCATTGATTTAATCCTTCCGGCCACACTATGGCCCTGGGCGGCCGACGCATAGTGCTGACAACTTTACCACCTGGGCGTCTGGTAGCCCCAACTTATCGGAGCCGCCAGGACCTGTACAGGGATTGTTTTACCTTTGCTGCTTTACAATTATTCATTTTAATGCTTGTTTCTAAAGCAAAATTTAATAATGCATACGCTAACTGTGGTCTTTTGAGTTACGAAACAGCGCAGTTTGGTAGGTAGCTACCAGCGTTTGGAAGAAACACGCTGCCCTCAGCTTGAGGACTTCTACCCCAAAGGAGGAGAATGTGTTACTGCAAAAGTCAGAAGATGAACGTTCATCGCCATGGAGACTCAGATAATTTGACAGTTGTATTAACCTTTTAAAGCCTGGCGGTAACTTTACATACGACCAAGTTTAACATTAAAAAATTCTACGTGGTGCCCACATTGCGTTTATGTGTTTTGTACGGATCTCAGAACAAACAGCAACTTTTGCCTTATAAAACATTAAGAGACTGGTTTTTATAACCGAAGCGGAGAGTGTTTATAGCGCGGTACGCACTGAGTCCTTACATAAAACTGATACGCTTCGTCTTTAAAGAGTTAAGTTTATGTCGTTGAGTGAAAGAACTGACACAGAAGATTAATTACAAAGACCGTAACAGAAAGCCATCGTGATCAGATCTAAGGCCTTATCCAAGCATGTGTCTAGGACACAAGGTCTTCTGATCCGAAGTTGCAATCGGAACCTCACAGATGATAACCAGGACTGTTGGTCATTACACCGCAAATTTCGGTGTTTCCATGTGAAAGCCATCTGCTTAAGAATACACGTAGAAGGAAACTGTGAAAATGTACAGGTGGCGAGCGTCATTTGTTTATATCCCTGTAAGTATAAGAGAATCATTATAACTAGACGTGTCAAATAAATTTTTGTAACAAACATCTTATTTTTGCGTGTTAGCGTCCTGCGCTGAATTGCGTGGAAATACGACCCCCTTTTCCAGTTCGCTCAAATTCGTATAGTAATCGGTTTGTATTAAAAACTATACATAATTTCTGACGCATATTCGAAAATGTTGGGGGGAGGGGGTCAAACTGCAATAAATTTTATATTTTTGTCCCTTCAGTAATGTTAACCCTTTGAAGACGAAGCGTATCTGTTTTATATAAGGACTCAGTGCGTACCGCGCTGTAAACACTCTCCACTTCGGTTATAAAAACCAGTCTCTTAATGTTTTATAAGGCAAAAGTTGCTGTTTGTTCTGAGATCCGTACAAAACACATAAACGCAATGTGGGCACCACGTAGAATTTTTTAATGTTAAACCTGGCGGTACGTAAAGTTACCGCTAGGCTTTAAAAGGTTAGACAACTTACAGACTGGATGACCCAGTGAAAATTCCCAGCAGCAGCATGGATTTCCCCCCCTCGTGACAAGTGTGCCCACAGCGACTCTGGGGCAGAACCAATCTCCTATACAAGGACACCGACGATAAAATCACCCACAGCGGAAAGCTTGTTTATTCGTTGTCATCCACTTCCGAGATCTACAAATCCTCGACATTAAAGAAACAAAGGGACTGGTTTTAATACTAGTCAAAATTTACCCCGAGGACTACATACTAATCCTGATTATTTCCTCAGGCACTCTGGTTTGATGCAAACTCAGATAATCGCTTCACAGCCTTGTTGCTAAGGAAACCAGGCCACAAGAAAAATAACATCTCGAACACCATTACGGCGAGCAATTTGCTGCTAGTTCCATTCCTCTCATTGAAAGTGCTAACCCACACAGCAGGGCCTTTCATTTCGCTGAATGAAAAATAAGCCAGTGATTCAATTTGAAAAATGAGTTACGTAGTCTGCTGTAAGGAGATTGACTGGCGCGGCAAAGTGGAACTAAAATGTAGCGCTGCGTTATTACGGGTCCCGTGCCACGAATAATGAAAGAAGAGGATCGTGTTGATGCGTGCTACAGTCAGCAGCGGCCAGTTACAGCACTCAAATAAAACAAAATAAAACAGATGCTCTCTTAGCCGATGAATGTGCCTCTTCAGGTTAGTGCGCGCTGGAGTCAACAACAACTCGCTACGACATTATTAGTTTTAACTTTACACATACAGTTGTGATAATTAACAGTAACAGACAGAAAGCGTCGATCGCAGCTAAGAATGTTTATTTTATGTATATGGGAAATTTGCTTACAACATATTTAATATGTTCCATGTCCGTGCACTGTATCATACGAAATAATAATACCAACTAATGCACCAAAATATATATATATATATAATTCTTGGTGCATTAGTTGGTGTTATTATTTCGTATTGTGTATGGCTTTTAAGTCTTCTGTGTACCAATGCACTGTAAAATCAGTATTGTCTTCATACACAACAACAGCACAGTCAGCTGTCTCGATGTACGTCAGCTCTTGTGGCCAGTGCAGCCATGTTACTCTAAACTGCACAGCAAGGTAGAATAAAGAATAGTCGTCCAGGTTAGAGACAAGTAACTGCTCAACCACCTCGGCCTGGCTGACAGTTCTTTACTTCCCTGTGCATTTATTTTATGTATATGGGAAATTTGCTTACAACATATTTAATATGTTCCATGTCCGTGCACTCTATCATACGAAATAATAATACCAACTAATGCACCAAAATATATACGTATAATTTTATTCATAAAAAGTCTCCTACATGTTTCGACCCTGCTGGGCCATCTTCAGCGAGAATAATATTGTCGCGACACCTCTCAACGGAGGATGAAGCCCAGGGCACATTCGCATTTAACTATTTAAACGCAACCATAGTGTATCAATATTATTCTCCCTGAAGAAGGCCCAGCTCGG
>BLKM01002188.1:232587-305669 GCA_013340265.1 Coptotermes formosanus
GTCCGCGACTGCTTATTCAATGTATTTGCAGCTACCCTCCATAACTAGAGGCCGTTCCTCCATCCGCAACACAAGGACGCGCCGTGCCGTGGTGACAGGAATCCACTTAACACGACTTAGCCATTTAAAAAATGGTAATCACAATACCACCTCCTTAACCATTCAAACGTGCTGCACTTTGCACGCACTGTTTATTTGTGCGTTTAGTGTGACTCCCAGAATAACCGCGATGACTCCTTACGGAGCGCTAACTGGCCGTTCTTTGGAACAGAGACGCACGTGTTTACTGTGAGACCTTATTTATTCACAGCAGGGGTGCACAAATCCCGGGGGCCAGATGGCTACGGCGACTAACTTTTGAATGGTCGCGCCCAATGTCTGTGTGTCCCCAGTATGGAATTTGCTTAACTTCAAGATTTTGGAGCCTAGAATATTGATGTGGCTTCTAGATTTCTGGAAAATTCATGACCCCCCGGAATTACAGTTTATTTTAAGACGCTATCAGTATATCGAACTATAGAGGGAACGTCAAACTGTGAGGCAGGTGAATTATGAATTGGAATGAATTTGGAAGGATGAAGTTGTGATATGTTTGCACATTGGACTGCACGGACTGACGAAAATAAAGAAAAACCTCACTCAGGACAGCCTGTGTCCCAGCAGAGATTCGAACAAATAACCACCCGAATGCAACACTACAGCATTGCTGCTATACCAACCTGCTCGGTTGTTTCCTGCGAGGTAGGAACTGAATTGTTATTTAATCTTCTGGGGGAACTTCAAGAATCAAAGCGCAAAATTATGATGAAAAACGCTCCGCGTTTGCGGTTCACCCCCAGTCTCTATTACCGACGTCAATTTCGGCTGTTAAACACCTTCAGCAGTACTCCAGCAATTATTATGTGCAGGCTTGTTTTGAAAATTTCACACAACGAGCATTGATAGAAATATAACATAACTCCAATTATCCGGACTAATTGGGACCGTTAGACGTACGGATATGCAGAAAATCCGGATAATTGGATTTTTATTTGAAAATATGCTACATTGGCAGTTTAAAGTGGAAAAAAAAATTCTACAAGCCGCTATTTTTAGGCTACAAATTTATTTACGCGAAATAAAACATTAAGGCATAATAATAAGACATAAGATGTAATATATGGCAACTGGGGGACAAATTTAAGCCAGAAAAATATGTAGTACAATTACAGTAGGAAAATATTTGACTTAGAGACTTACTTGTTGAAGTCAGGGATATATCGATCCGATAACGGGTATTTTCAAGGCAAATTAGTTTTGTACAATTCTCGACGAAGTCACCTGAAGGGCTAAGCCGTTCCGGACAATTGGCGATCCGGATAACCAGCGTCCGGATTATTGGAGTTATACTATACATATGCATGAGCGGAATTGTTGCGGGGTTGGCCAAGTCGGCCGTCCATTATGTTAAAAAGTTCTACAAACATATTTGGCTATTGTTCTAAATAAATTATGCTCCTTCCTTTCCTCTTTTGTAAACAACTTACTAACGTATACAGTTCTTTCTTTTGTTAACTGCTGGTTTACCCTAATTCCACCAACAGAAGTCCATTTTTTCGGTACATTACGGTGTTCTTTAAACAGCGCTTCTTCATATCTCCATGTTCGATCTTTGTCAAAACTAGTTTTATTTTTCTTACAGTTCCTAGCAGTCCATACTACAGGACTCAGGTCTCTAGGAAGCAAGGTTATGGTTTCGGGCAAGTGGTAGCCTAGTGCTTTCATCTTCAAGAGTCAGGCCCTCCAGTCGCTTATCCTTGTACTGCCTGACCACTGAAGATGAAGGCACTACTTTCCTTCGAAACGTCTGGAACCACCCACCCAACAAAGCAGCGTCTCTCCCAGAAGAACTGAATCCTAAACAACACCACTGTGAGAAATTAAAGCTAGGCAGTCCATACACCACGTAGCACCACCGAGACAGGGATTTCCATTTTCTCGTACACGATATGATGAAACTGATGGTGACTGGTCGACAGAGGACGGCGTAGAATTTCAGCCACAGCCGGTGTCTGATATTTCCCACACACGTACAGCTTTGCCCCCCCCCCCGAGGCAATGTGAAGAAGAATTCCTGCTGAACCCGGGAGAAATTTTCGCGGAATGTTCACGTGCCTCGAGGGTGTGAAACATCGGATCTGGTGGTCAGCGCCGGGGGTATTGTATATGAAAGGGAAGGGCGAAGTATAAAGGAACATCTGTAGCAACCGGGGGGGGGACTGGCAATATTCTTAACTGTAGTCTTTCACTTCCTTTTCTGAAAACCACATACAATCATCCCTCGCTTTTCTCGGGTTCGTACTTCGCGGCTTCGAAAATTCGCGGGGTCGCCCCAACAATAAAAATACATAACTCGAACACTTGAACGGATAGAAACGTCAAAACTGTTCGACAACTCGAACAGGTCTTCGGTCCGTACGGCAAGACGTTCAAAGAGTTGAAGGAAAAAGGCGGCAGCTCCACATCACAATGTTTGTACAAAGAAAAGAAAAACACTTAAGAAATACTACAATGTTTTTTGCGTGGAGGTTAATTATTCGCAGATTTTCGCTTTCCGCGGGAGTTCTTGGAGCATAAACCCGCGAAAAGCGAGGGACGATTTTATATTAAAATCCGTGTTTACATGAATGGCATGCTACAGAGTTTTCTCTGCAACTAGCAGATTCTATAAAATTTATTAACTGATCCAATAAACCATCTAAAAAGTAATTTAAGTAATGACGATTAATGTTTTTGACGGCTGTCCTATGAGTGGCTGGACACACCTGGACGGCGCAAGGGCCACATCACAAGCAGGCCCGACAACACCAGCGCTTTTTGGTTCAGCTCATTTTTCGATACGGAAATGTGTTTCTGTACATAGGCTACGACATCTTGGTGATACGCTACCAGTGAGGCTACTTGCTATCGTTACGGCCTTCTTAACATGAAGCCTAGGCCTATTTCGAGAATGCATTACGCCTTTGCGTAGATCACGCTCATTTCCCTGCATGATTTATCTCCAAAAAAGAAACTGAACATAACTGCACGACGCAGAGTCCTTCTGGAGTTGGTTACAGTCGTTTAGCGAGCTAAAAATCCCCGTGTTCACAGCAGACTATTACTGGACGGTATCCTAAACAGCTGAATTAAGTCTAAACTTTCATAACCCATTTACTTATGATGCACTTTGATAAAATCCTCTCACCCACCTCAAGCAGCCGTGATAGTGACTGGGCTAAGGGGCTGGTCGATACGGGGTTCTAATCTCGACAGGATCAAGGGACTTTTCTCCCCTCCAATACACCCAGGTCGGCTTCGGGACCGACCCAGCCATCTATTCAGAGGGTCCGTGAAGGCTTTTTCCTGGGGTAAAGCGGCAGAGGCGTGAGGCCGACTACTCACCTCCATCTGGTATCGAGGTTAGGAAAGATTGGAGATATACTTCCATATGCCCTTTATATGCCCTCACTTCGTGTACACGGACAACTGCACCGCCAAGTATCCACGCCAAGATTTCTTGCAGAACGTTCTGGGCTCTGAACGAAGGATTTGCTTTATGTATGAAGAGGGACGTACTTAGTTGCTAAGCGGAGCCGCTCCTGCATGGGATTCAGACAGCATAAAACAGGTAGCTACTGTAGGTGGGATCCTCCCGCCCACTGATGGCGTCCTACCATACTGCCTAATCACGATAACACGGACAAGGGATACAAAGAAATAAAACGCACGGGTGGGAGGAAGGGGTCAATAAATGTAACGTCTAGTCCATATTGAGCTGATGGCTGCAACAAAGCCGTAATCACAGTAACTGATAACTTTTATAATCTCAATATACAACACATACCGTATCACTGTAAGCGTATTTTGTTGGTTTTCTACCCTCTGAGTGCACGCTGTTCTGAGGTAAGAAACAGATACACTATTGCAACCGAAATTATGGCGATTTCCCCAATCTAGAACATCGGCCAACACCACCTCGTCGCGATAACAGTTACCTGCTGGCTATGGTTTTATTCACTTCATAGACGAGGTACAGACAGTTTTAATTCGTTGTATTAGAATTCAAAGGTTAACCGTTATTACTACGTCCACCAGTGCTGGAAGACGCAACGTCACGACGCGCATTCGGAATACACTGTAACTGTGATATGTGACAGGGCAGGTGATACTGCAGAGGACCACACGAACGTGTTAAGAATTATCGTTAAAAATTCTACGTCACGAATGTAAAGCACTGTCAGGCCTCCAGACACAAAGCAGCCAATAGTCGCTATCCTGAGCCAGTTCAATGAAGGTTACTCCTTGTTATATCTGTATACAGCAGTCCCGGTTAACCGAGACTCGTTTAACCGAGGTTCCGCATTATCCGAGATGAATGGTCGAAAAGTTGCATATACTTTGCCATCAATGACAGGAGTACGTAGTTTAGAACAAAGCAGGAATTCAGTGATGACTCATGTTCGCTGAGTACCTGGAATGCTGTGTTGCCAATACAACCTTACTCCTGACTTCTGACTTCTGCAGTGTTTGCCTGTTAACTACGCAAATAAAAAAAATACGCGGATGGATTCAAGTTTGTTTAAAACATGGTTTCATGAAGAATCTGCCCCTAGCACCACAAATATTTGAACTAAAAGAAACTTTCCCATAAATCATTTAATTTTAGACCATGCTGTATCCCATCTAGACCAAAACGAACTAATTTTTGTTGACATCAGAGCTCTGTTTTTGCCACCTTCCATTTTATCCGAGTGCTTGATTATCCTAGGTTCCGTCGGTCCAAATTACCTCGGATAATCGGGACTATCCTGTATTTATTTTACTAGGCCTGCTGGCTTCAGATCTGTTCGCTTCCCGAAAGCATCTCCACCTTCACTCTGTTTCCGTTTCGTCGACAGATTAACCGTTTAAAGCCTAGCGGTAACTTGACGTACCTCCAGGTTTAACATTAAAAAATTCTACGTGCCCACATTGCGTTTATGTGTTTTGTACGGATCTCAGAACAAACAGCAACTTTTGCCTTATACAACATCAAAAGACTGTTCTTTATAACTAAGAAAAAGAGTGTTTACTGCGCAGTACGGACTGAATCCTTATGTAAAACACACACGTTTCGTCTTTAAAGGTTAAGTAATATGTTCAAGGTCATAAGGCACAAGGAAACGATGGGGTGTTACGGTCACCTCTTGTCGGCTGACCGGCACTACTTACTCGATAAACACGTGCCAACAGCGGGTAACTAAGGTCACATATATTATATGCAAAAAGAACTTCGTGTAAACTCCATGTCATTGGTTAGACTTAACAACGTCGACTGAAAGATAACATCAACAAGTTCCGGGTACGGTATGTGGGTGAAGTGTAACAGCAGTGCTTCCACGACTGTTATATATGACACACATTATGTCACTTGCGGATATTTGTCACGTCATGGGAACAGTACACTGTTACAGGTATTCACCACTTGTCCGTTTCCTACCTACTGTCGGTAAATGTGTTACAAGTCAAGGGAATGACCATGGTTGTTTACTTATCACGTCGAAGCTTGCTGTTAGCATTCCCACGACTCGTTTATATTTGATAACCACATAAATGACCTGTGTGTGTGGACAGTCACTACCATTCGGCACATCAATTGGACAAGTACACGAGCCGTGGGAACGCGATCACATGACCTGACAAACATTTGGCAAAGTGTACCCAAGTATGAAATTCTGCCAAATAAACAACTTGTGTAAAGATTGCAAAGACTATTCACTCTGTTCCTTGTGCAATGCACAAATATTGGCGCATTGTCAAAGAGCCAGATGCAGGAACGTGGCCTTAAGCGATAATAAAGCTTGGTTCTTCTATCAGAGTCAGCGCCGGTAGCTACCCACAGCTTAACAATGAGTGCTGTGATTCAAGATTAGACAGTTATAGCAGAAGCTGTGCTTTGTTTCTCATAAGCAGTAGCACACCACAGTAGCTGGGACCAGTCTTGCATTTACAAAATAAAAGAGTTTAAGGAAACAAAAGAAAAGCGCTCATCATCTGTCGCTGTATCACGTGCGAAATGCCAAGTCCGTAACGTGGGGGGCGTGCGCGTAACGGAGGTCAAGTCAGTGACTGCATAATGAAAGTTGTTTTACGGCAGTACACAGCGAAGGCGGTGGTCGCTTTTTATGCTCGATTGTTCGTCACAGAACATTAAGCTGAAGTTAATGAATGATTCTAAAATAATGATCAAATTCACACAAGCAGCGTCTAAATGTATACACGTTTCGCAATGGAATCGTACGTCATAAACCGGCATTTCGCACGCTGCAATAAATGTCATAATGGCTTCGCGTTGCGGTTGTAACTGCACTGCGCAATTGTACTGGCATGGATTACCGGAGCACACTGAAGAAGGAACTTGTCCACACAAAACAAGAAGTTCTGGATAGAAATTCATGTACATGGGGGTTCACGAAGTGCGTTAAGTATCCCTCTAAAAGCAGTAACACACACATATAACGGAGACCCAAGCTCCCATTTAGCACGGGTATTTATTTCTAGAACAAACTCACCGTGCATGAGCGTAACTTACTGCGCAGCACACTCACAGTGCATGAGCGTAACTTACTGCGCAGCACACTCACAGTGCATGAGCGTAACTTACTGCGCAGCACACTCACAGTGCATGAGCGTAACTTACTGCGCAGCACACTCGCCGTGCATGAGCGTAACTTACTGCGCAGCACACTCACCGTGCATGAGCGTAACTTACTGCGCAGCACACTCGCCGTGCATGAGCGTAACTTACTGCGCAGCACACTCACCGTGCATGAGCGTAACTTACTGCGCAGCACACTCACAGTGCATGAGCGTAACTTACTGTGCGTCACACTCATCGTGCATAAGCGTAATTTACTGCGCAGCACATTCACCGTGCATGAGTGTAATTTACTTATGATTACAGTCTGAAGCCATAAACTAATATTTCAGTGGCTATTCCTGACTCGGAGGTCAAGTCTAGCGGAATGGTACAATGGCGCATTTTGTACCTTTCCTCTACACCCGACCTGCGGATCAGGATTAGCAACTGCTACATATGTATAGTAGCAGTAATTCCACAAAGTCTCCAGCTTCAGGTGCAGGTAACATTAATGAGCCTAGGCTGATGTCGCGAGTCGGAACAGTGCGCAAAGGCGCGCGGCCGTGTGTGTATCGGTGTGTTTCTGCAGTCGGAGCGGTGGAGGTGCCACTATTCTGCTTACGTAGCAGCTGCAATCATGTGAATGAGGTAGCAGAGCCGTAAGTCGTCGGAGGCAGATCTTGGACGTTGTCTTGCAAAATGACGGGAACTTTGTAGATGTACTCCAGCTATAGGTACACTACAATGTGATGCAGATGAATAAATATTGATTTTGTTTTATTCTCTTTCTGTCTGTCCCTGTTTCTGTTGTTTTCTTAATTCTTTCCTTTGGTTTTCAGTTACTTTAGTTTCGCTTCTATCTATCTATCTATCTATCTATCTATCTATCTATCTATCTATCTATCTACCTACCTACCTACCTACCTGCCTACCTATCTACCTAACCTTTCCACTAATGTAGTAAACGACAGTCTTCTACAGGAAATTATTTTTTTCATGGTCACGCTTCTTGCCCGTTGTGACATGTATTCCTACACGGACTCAAAATTCTACCAGAAGAAAACATCTAGGCTGACTATTGTCTGTAAATTTCTTCTTTCTTCTATTCTTTAAAACAAAGCTGTGAAATAATTAACACCATATCGGCTTACTTACGAGACAGTGCGCTGTGCTACAGATAGCAAAGTGCAGCAGCAGGGCGATCCCAGTAGGAACACTGTGCCTAGCTGCAGCTAAGACCTGCTCAGTTCCACATTCACATGCATGTCAAGGAGCAGCGCTTGTGTAATTAACTGTCCGGTTGGTACTTTTTTGACCGGCTGAATAACTGCTTAGATGTACTCGTTGAGAATGTCCTGTGCCATGGATGAAAATGAAACTCCCTAGAACGCACTGTGCTGACGGAACAAGAATCAACTCAGCGATTCAGATACACAAAACCAGTCGTTCCCCGAATATAACACTAAGTATTCGTGCGACAATTCAATTTGACATTCAATGTCCATTTCTATAAGTGGTCTGTAATGCAGAAAAGGTTACAAATTACCCAAGTGGTCTTTACCGCTGCCCACTTTAACAGGAGGTGCCGTGGACTGCACAGCCGGCCTGGCCACAATATTGGCGAAAATGTAAACCCTACCCAGTCGGGAATTAAAGCCCTGTAGTCCAGCCAATTTACTGTCTGAGCTATCCCGGATAATATATTACCCTCTGCCCTACTTTTAAGGTTTCACTGAATTCACAATACCTGTGGAAAGAAGGTAAGCAAATGAAGTGCACTTAGCGATATATTACTGAACTCCAGGTGGTCATCAGGCGGGGGAGCTCCTGCAAGGGCGGTCTCAGACCGTGAGAGAAAAGCAAAGATTGGCTGCATGTGAGGAAAACGCGTTACAGAGAATACTTGAATATACAAGCCGGGAAGCAAGAAAGAAGAAAAATGATTAATCTTGCCTTGCAGTGTTATGGTGAGTAAACCAAACAGCATGGGCAAGACACGTAGCGTGCAAGGGGTAGATGAGAAACGAGTAAAAAATTTTAGCCGAAAAACCTGTAGTGATGAGAATAATTGGAAAATGTATACATATAAGAAAGTGGTTGCGAGGTTAAGGGCTGGATACAGCTGTATCGTGAGAAGGTCCACTTCAGGGCTTCCGTAGGAGTGGTAATGAAGTTCCAGATTCTATAAAAGTAAGGATTTTGACGATCTGAATAAGCATCAGTTGTGAAAACACGACCCTATGGCAATCAGTTCGCTAGGCGGTTGATCAGCCAGCCTGTCATATACTTCTTACTAACGTCTTAGACAAGTCTCTAAAAGTTACTTAACCTTTTAGTGCCTAGCGGTAACTTTACGTACCACCAGGTTTAACACTAAAAAATTCTACGTGGTGCCCACGTTGCGTTTGTGTGTTTTGTAAGGATCTCAGAACAAACAGCAACTTTCGCCTTATAAAGCATTAAGAGATTGGTTTTTATAACCGAAGTGGAGAGTGTTTACAGCGCGGTACGCACTGAGTCCTTATATAAAACAGATACGCTTCGTCTTTAAAGGGTTAATCACACGAGCAACTTTGCCTTATAAAACATTAAGAGATTGGTTTTTATAACCGAAGTGGAGAGTGTTTACAGCGCGGTACGCACTGAGTCCTTATATAAAACAGATAAGCTTCGTCTTTAAAGGGTTAATCACACGAGCAACTTTTGCCTTATAAAACATTAAGAGATTGGTTTTTATAACCGAAGTGGAGAGTGTTTACAGCGCGGTACGCACTGAGTCCTTATATAAAACAGATACGATCCGTCTTTAAAGGGTTAAGAAAGGAGACCCCGTCTCTAATGTGCCTACAGCACTTCGCTATCTAACTGTGTGACGATTCTGTAATTTGCCTTTGAAAAAACGGTTAATTCTGTAACCAAGCAAATGCTGTCATCACACTGTGTAGCTCGAATCAAACTTAGGAACATGAAACTTGCTCAGCGCCGGTTACCATTCATTACGCAACACATGACGCAAATATTCAATAAAAATGCAGCCATTCCTGTAAAACTCAGCTTCGTTGCCTCGCGTAAATAGGAGGGGCCCCAAGAGTGGGTGGCATGTTCTCACTCCGGGGGCGGGGAAAATCCTATCTTTTAGTTTTAGGGCCCAAGGGGGTGCTGGATAACTTCTTTGTCAGGCAGGTGGTAATGTTAAAACAGGAGGCGGACCCAAAGGCCGCATGATTGGTTTGTTACTTGTTGTATAACCTGAGGGGGTTCACCGAATAATTCCTTTTCTACTTTCCAAGGCCAGAGGTGTCACCACGGTAAGTGGGGGTAGGATAGGAGTCAGACAGCAGATACTGGCAACCGCCGTAATGAAAAAAGAAAAAAGCACACAACTATTTTTCGATGATTTAAAATATGGTTCGTTTTCATTCCTAAGCCCCATTTACGCCTTAGCGCCCCTGGGGTATCGTTTGTTACGTGGGCTTTGTTCGGCCGCCCTGACTTCGTAATGCATTGTACTGCTAGAGGCGCCTTCTAGCAAGAAACAACGGTCATTATTTTACTTTACATCCTCAACATGTGGCTGGCCCAGCCGGCCACTTGCGGGCATAGCTAAGTTAGCTATCAGCCAGAGGCACTCTCCGGGATCCGGTCACTGCAATTCGAATGACCTTCTATCGTTGGCCACAGCATAAATACGTCTTTATGTAATTGTTGCTAAGCCACCCATGATGGCTGACTACAAGACGGTCAGGATTCGATTCCGGGAAGCGATGTTGCGACATTTACCTCGATGGAAGGTTTTTCTTGTAAGGTAAAAAATCTAGCAACGTGGAGCTGCCATTGGACACAAGTGGGACTCTTAGTATTGAGCACTAAAGGTACTTAAGTCTGTAGGTCACCGTATGTTCTGTAATCCAAGCATAAAAAGATTGGCCCAAGCGTTAGTGTTTCTGACTTAACGTTAGACAGGCGCCCGGTTTGAATCTCCCTCGGAACCCGACTACTCTCAACAGGATTTTGTGATTTTCCTCAGTGTCTTCAGTCAAACGCCGGGACAGCACCTGAGGTTCAGCCACCAGCAATACCTCCCACATCCCCTCCATGCATTATTCACTATCATCCAATCGAAGCTGCATGTTCCGGCTTACTGATACCATCGTTAAATAAAACTACTGACTAACTAACTAACTAACTAACTAAATAACTAACTAACCAACTAACTAACTAACTCCATGGAGCAGAAGCCTTATTGAGAAGCTAACAGTTTCTCAGCTAGTCAAGAAATTCCCCGCATTTTATGGAACCCGGAGGTTCATTACCACATTCACAAGAGCCGGCCACCTGTCCCTATACTGAGCCAGGTCAATCCAGTCCATGCCCCAATGCAACTTCCTGAAGATCCATTTTAATATTATCCTCCCATCTACGCCTGGGTCTCCCAAGTGGTCGCCTTTAAATAAAAGCACACATAAATAAATAAATAAATAAATAAATAAATAAACAACACCCTGAGCTATTACCTAATGAATACCGGAGGCTCTTTCTCAGGGGGTAAAACAAGACGTGAAACTGATCAGTCACCTCTATGCGGTAAGGAAGCTAGTACTTACTGTACCTCATCATGGCGTGGGTTTTAATTCTGAAATGGAATTGGAAAAACTGTACGCTTTACGGCACTGAAATTAAATGTAACTGCTTGTTAAAAACTCTTCACCGATACACACAAACTTGGCTCGAATTATTAAGATGACGCAATATACAAGTCTATACTTCACCCCCCATTGCGTGCCTTTATCACTTAACGCATTCGTGATCAGCTTCATGTTCCGCCTCTCAAGGCCTTCTTGATTTAGTCGGCCTAACAACATTATAAACAAATTCTTAGGTCCATTACATAATTTTCCCTAGCAATTTATCACGTCATCACGCCAAAGTCGAAACATTCCCCCACAGCTCCGTCAAACACGTCCAGTCTCTATCATATCCCCTCACACCAAATTTTCACGCCTACATATAACACAAGTAAGACTATGGCTTCTAAGCAGCTTACGCTTTAACGATATAAAACGCAAAGGGATCCCGATACAGGCCTAAGACCCAAGAGGGAGTAGAGGTATAATCCTTTCATTAGCCTCGACGCTAGGAGGGATGGGATGGCTACTTCTACACCCCGGCCGCTTTGCCCCGAGAAAGAGCCGGTACCCGTTGTACAGGAAGCTGGGTGGGCCCCAGGGCTAGTCTGGACGGGTGCGGAAAGCCTGGCCCCCCAAAGGGATTCGATCCCCGGACCGTCCAGCCCGTAGCGAGTCGCTATACCCCGGCCCATACATTAACTATATAGCGAGTTTCTAATCCCAGGATGCATTTCCTGTTGGGAAGTTGTTCCCTGCAGCGATGTACAAGATATCCAACTCACAGTCAGTGTTCTTAACACGCACGCGATGCAATAACACGGCGCTGTGTGCTTGCAGACGATACAACACACACCAGTAGGCGGTTTAGCTTCGATGCCATTTCATGCTAATTCAATGTTCCTACCAGGTGAAGAAAATTTATATTAAACAAAAACGCTAATCACCAACAAATGCACAAAGAAAGTGTTATCAACAATCGTAACACACTCCTACATGTTTCGACCCTGCTGGGTCATCTTCAGGGAGAAATTTTTGTTATCGTTACACTAAGGTTGCACTGTACAGTTGAGCGAGAATGTGCTTTTGAGTGTGTAATACGTACAAGCCGAGACCAGAGAGAGTTGACGCCTCCAAAAACAACGCAGTACACAGTCCACAGCACATTCTCACTCAACTATAAAGTGCAACCTTAGTGTAACGATAACAAAAAAGTTCTCCCTGAAGATGACCCAGCAGGGTCGAAACATGTAGGAGTGTGTTACGATTGATGATAAAACTCTCTTTGTGCATTTGTTGGTGATTAGTGCTTTTGTATAATATAGTGCACGGACATGGAACACATTAAAATTTGTATTCTAACATAGAGCAGAAACAGCACAGAACTGGTGGCAGTCCTTGGAAATGGAATGTAAAAGACTACTTAAATAATACGACCATAAATAAATAAGACTCCAATCTAAAAGGTCCTTCAAGCGAAGTCCGTATTTTCCATCTCGTCAAAAACATGCAGGTTCATTGGTGTGTTTAAAATGCACCGCTTTTGGAACCTAACCTCCTCCAACTGAATCAAATTCACACTTTAGCACATTTACACCTTATTTCTTCGTGATCAGTTTTAATGTTTCTACCTTTTCATGTCGAGGTTACAAAAGTCGAAACAAACAGGTGACTCTAAACAAACCAATCTGTAAATATATTAAATAACAACCGGCTCGCACGTATACGTCCTGCTGTAATGTAGAGACAGTTCATTTTCAAGGACAGTCGTAATTTACGACAGGGATTAAATTCTGATCACGTAACTTTGTTCAGCAACAATTTCCCCTTCATTGTGCGGGTGGGGGTGGCAGAGAGGGGAGGGAGGGACGGAGGGACGGAGGGAGGGAGGGAAACGCGAAAGTTTCGTCACACTGAATTTTCACGTTATTGCGAAACTTCCCCCTGTGTTCTTAACTTCAGAAAAAAACACTCAAATTAATACACGAATGAAACCAAAGTCACTCAGGTAGCTCTGACAGATCACGTGTTTACAGGCACTAAGTTTATGCAATAGACTCCTTATTTGGAAGACAAAACAGATATGAGCTTTAAAGTCTCTGTGTAAGCCCCGTAACAACTCTCCCTTAAACGGACGGACTTCCATAGAAATACATATGATTAAATATATAGACATTAATACACGTCAATAATTTCTAATTCCCTATCATAAATAACCCAACATGGCAACTATGCGAATTTTGCTGGATGTGAGTTACTATAACGCCAGTTAGCGTACAGCCCTGACCCTTTGTGTATGGGAATGTATCTTAGAAACGCTTTCACCTTTCTTGAGGATAAAACTGTAAATGTAAATCAAAAAAATATGTCGCTCGTACGAAACTTGTATTTAGATTTCCGTTTTCACCATTCACGCTGATCACTCAAATCTGTCAGTCTAAAAGAGCTATCCACGTATTAGATATGAATGTAATTTTTCATGGTAACAACTACACATCTAACGACTGTAAAATGTAAGTCATAAGCACTGGTACACATATCAGTGTAAATTGTACACAAAAGCAAGAGACCCATTTTTAAAATTATTTCAGGTACAATTTCTAGAAGTCCTTCTGCTAGTCCGAGGCATTTAAATGTAATTTAGATGTGTAATGCCGCTTCAGAATTTGCAGTCGAACATTACTTGTCGGCCGATCCCAGTGGCCGCGCGGTCTAAGGCGTAGGTCTGCTGCCGAGCGCTTGCTGGGATCGTGGGTTCGAATCCCACCGGGGGCATGGATGTTTGTCTCTTGTACAGTGTTTGTGTTGTCAGGTAGAGGTCTCTGCGAGGGGCCGATCCCTCGTCCAGAGGAGTCCTACCGACTGTGGTGTGTGTCTGAGTGTGATCTAGTGAAAATGAACAACATCGACACCTACTGTGAATAGGTAGAAGAGGGAAGGACTACGAAACACTTCTTGTCGTTAATGCAACGTGTTAAAGGTAGAGTAAAATAAAAGCGAACACAGAAACAGGCACGAGGAATCAGCAACAGTTGCAGCTGTGCCTTGTAGAGCATTAAAATAAACTGCTGCAATCCATCACAAAGGTCATGCCCCGGGTACGAGTCACACAATGGCGCGACACCACCGACTACTTTCTGTGTTGCAAGTCTTAACCAAGCAGTGATGGGGTCTATACGTTATGGTACGCGGGTCACAGGTCCAAGAAGAAAAAGACAGTGAAACAAAGAAACAGAACAGTGTGATGTAATGGATGCACCGGGAGAGATCCGATGTAGAGCTAAGACAGTCGGTCAGAATGGCCGGATTCAGGACTGATAACACCCTGTACTTCCCGAAAATGAACCACTCTGTGTCTGCAGGTTATAATTTGTTCTGCATTGACAGCATCGCTAGAATAAGGCTTCACTTACACCCCATGTAAATGGCGGCTTACTTTCCCATGATCAGCTGACCAGTTTGTCCCATGGTAGCTCAAGGTGTTCTTACGCGGGTTTGCATACTGGCGAAGTGCTTTCTACCTTCATCATGTCTGTACGCGTGTACCGGATTTTCGTGAGATTTGATTCCTGAGACTTTTGTAACAATCTGTCAGCTACACGGCCATTGCTATCGAGTGAAATGGTATCAGGTTGCTACGATGGCTGATGAGGTATAAACATTACGCGAACGCGCCACGACATTAACCTTTTAAAGCCTAGCGGTACCTTTACGTACCACCAGGTTTAACATTAAAAAATTCTACGTGGTGCCCACATTGCGTTTATGTGTTTTGTACGGATCTCAGAACAAACAGCAACTTTTGCCTTATAAAACATTAAGAGACTGGTTTTTATAACCGAAGTGGAGAGTGTTTACAGCGCGGTACGCACTGAGTCCTTATATAAAACAGACACGCTTCGTCTTTAAAGAGTTAACTGACACGTATGTTACCTATCCTGAATAAAGCAACAAGGAAGTACCGACAACTCTTCTGTCATTACGTCACGTATCTGGTGAGGCAGTTAACTCAGTAAATACGTCAGTCTTTTAGGCTGCGATTGTCTGGATCCCCCTCAGTCTGGAGAACAGTTTGTATGTTGACCTCCTCTGCTGGAGAGGCAGCACGCGGTGGCGCAGTTGGTTGAGGCACTGCTCTACAAGCCGGAGGGCCGCGGGTTCGATTGCCGATGTTGTGACAGGAATTTTTCATTGACGTAATTCTTCCGGCCACACTATGGCCCTGGGGTCGACTCAGCCGCTAATAGGAATGAGTACCAGGGATATTTCCTGTGGGGTAAAAGCGGCCGGTGCGTAGGGCTGACAACCTTACCACCTTCATGTACCGATTGTCTTGAAATGTGGAAGACTCAACCTCCTGTAATCCTCACGGCCTGTGCAGGCTTGTACAGGGAGTACTTTACCCTTTACGCCTGCTGGTGTACACATACGCAGCACATTGTCCTGGATATTGCAGTCAGTTCTTCGGCATCTGAAACGTCACTTGCTGTGTGCTGCACGAAACTGTGCTTCTTGCTTCACTATACAATAAAGTCTTGCCAGCCTCTATACAATCCTGCTGCCAGATCAAGATCTCAGAAACAACTCATTAATCACGCGAAATCTTGTGATCTTAGCTCGTCAACGTGTTTCACGTGTCGAGTTTCGAAATAATACGGACGCGGGTTCGTGACCTCACAACTGCATTTCGGACATATTTCAGACATTTTAGTACAGTCGAACTCGGTTATAACGTCATGAAAGGGACGGAATATTTTGTGTCGTTATAAACGAGTGTCGTTGTAACCGAGGAGTGTAATGTTACAGTTAACAGTGACGAATAAATTGGCACCACAGAATATCTGACTCTACAATCAAGGTGTCGTATAAACCAATGTTGTTATAAGAGGGTTGGACTGTATTTATTTTCAAAATGTACTCTTTCTTTGGCTGCTTGCAATAGATAGCCAATGGCAGGAATTTTTGTTTCTCACCAGATGCACCTGCGACACATCCAGAATTTTATCAAACGTGGTAACTACTGGGCTTCCTCTTACCGGAGGTAAAAGGACCAGAGCGTGTAGCAGACCTCTCATCTTCCTACGCGTGTCATACAATTAGCGATGCGTAGAGCTTCGCTTTCGCGTCGCTTTCAAGCCTTCACGGTGCTGAGCCTACACGCAATCATCAGTTTGTTTTATGCTGTAACTCTGCATATTTGCCACAGAAAACAGCACCACAACCTAGTACAGATCATCCAACAGCAAAATACGCACAAACACCGAAACTTTCTGGAATTCATGTGGTATACTGTGGGGTTCCGAAGGGTCAAAAATTCTGTGTCTTATAAAGAACAGTATCTCCACAACTTAGAGTTTATCTTGTAATTAACTCTCCCGTCGATCCCAGTGGCGGCGCGGTCTAACTAACAACTACACATCTAATGACTGTAAAATGTAAGTCATAAGCACTGGTACACATATCAGTGTAAATTGTACACAAAAGCAAGAGACCCATTTTTAAAATTATTTCAGGTACAATTTCTAGAAGTCCTTCTACTAGTCCGAGGCATTTAAATGCAATTTAGATGTGTAAGGCCTCTTCAGAATTTGCAGTCGAACATTACTTGTCGGCCGATCCCAGTGGCCGCGCGGTCTAAGGCCTAGGTCTGCGGCCGATCGCTTGCTGGGATCGTGGGTTCGAATCCCACCGGGGGCATGGATGTTTGTCTCTTGTACAGTGTTTGTGTTGTCAGGTAGAGGTCTCTGCGACGGGCCGATCCCTCGTCCAGAGGAGTCCTACCGACTGTGGTGTGTGTCTGAGTGTGATCAAGTGAAAATAAACAACCTCGACACCTACTGTGTGTAGGTAGAAGAGGGAAGGACTACGAGACGATTAAGTCTCCCTTTCCGAAATGTTTCTAACACGAACTCCAGCCAGGAGATAAAGCCCGTTGCGGCAGATCCGTTGCTGGCATTCCTAGACCTTATGTCATAATGGTCAGGGAAAGGCGAAATAAGATGGTGCTCCACACAAATCTTGCAGAGGCGTTATAAACATTCCGCCCAATAAATTTTCCAACGCAAATTACGTCATTAAGCCGAAACTTTCTTTGCGCTCATGTGTCATTATCCATCTTCCTGAAGAAATTACGCACTGTAAGTTGCATGCTTTTCGAAAATACATCGTCACAAAAATTTACAGCGAATGATTTTAATGCTACTCCCACCTCAAAATTTCGCAAAACAGGCATGATGGTTAATCTTTGTTTAGGAAGTGCAAAACAATATCTCCGACGGCGTGCTGTTCGTGTCTAGTTTTCCTTAACATGTAATAATCAGTTGCCGCTCTTTTTAGTGCAACAGACTTTGGAGACGAATGTGATTCTGCAAGGTGACAAGGCTACTGAGTGTGATGTGTCTGAGTATGATCTCGAAACTTCGATAATGAGGAAGCCTACGCTCACGAGGGATGTCGAGTCATGAAAAAAATAATTCTCCCACCTCCGATCTGAGACGTCCCTTGTTTGATTAAATTTACGAGTTCAACATTTCTTCAAACGATCAAGACATGCAAAATACGCCATGACAGCTTCCTTCCCAATTATTTATCATTCACAGCAACTTTCCTGTTCAGTGCTGCATCGTACATTGAACTGAATAACTGTGATAAACACAGTAAGAAGTGCCTAAAATAACCACATAAATACTGTAACATACTTCAGGATAGAGGTAGCCCATATCTGCTACTGCCGTGTTTTCCCGCTCTCAATATGCCGCCGCATATGCCGAGCTACACAATTTTGAAAAACTGGCGTCAAGAGAATACGTCGGGTTCACAGTCGTTGTGCCATAATTCCATAAATATTTTCTAAAAACACACCAAGCATTTTTGGACATCTTTCATGTCAAATGCTGAATTGTGCATAACTTCCCAGGCTTTGAGGTCAGTGCTGCAGTATCTAAGTCCAGAAGTAACTCTGAGCCAGAAATATGCTATACGCATCGGTCCGACCAATCCCTGCTCGAAGTATGTTCACCTGTACTCACCAATATCAGCCAGCAAAAGGCTCGCTCCGAGCATGAACCGCCAAGCCGTCCTTCCAGGGCAACGAAATGAGAAGAGGTAAAACACTGACATGATACAGCGAAGCCCACGCGTGAGTACACGAAGCATTTCCGCCCGTCTTAACCTTTCAAAGCCTAGCGGTAACTTTATATACGACCAGGTTTAAGATTAAAAAATTCTACGTGGTGCCCACATTGCGTTTATGTGTTTTGTACGGATCTCAGAACAAACAGCAACTTTTTCCTTATAAAGCATTAAGAGATTGGCTTTTATAACCGAAGTGGAGAGTGTTTACAGCGCGGTACGCACTGAGGCCTTATCTAAGACAGATATGCTTCGTCTTTAAAGGGTTAAAAAATTCTACGTGGTGCCCATATTACGTTTATGTGTTTTGTACGGATCTCAGAACAAACAGCAACTTTTGCCTTATAAAACACTAAGAGACCGGTTTTTATAACCGAAGTTGAGAGTGTTTACAGCGCGGTACGTACTGAGTCCTTATATAAAACAGATACGCTTCGTCTTTAAAGGGTTAATGTTCCTTGCATGCAAGTCTGAAAAACGTTTCACACAGAAATGTACCCACACGGGGCCTATACCCTGCGGAAGTGGGTAGCAGGTTGGAATTTTGCCTTTACGTTAATGCTAACCCCTACCCAGGCCGTGCCATGGCTCAGGTGGTTAGCCGCCGGCCTCCCACCGCGGAGGCACGGGTTCGATCCCCGGTCAGTCCATGTGGGATTTGTGGTGGACAAAGTGGCGCTGGGACAGGTTTTCCTCTGAGTACTTCGGTTTTCCCCTGTAAATTTCATTCCACCGGTGCTCCATTACTAGGAAAAGAACAAAAAAATAATAATAATCATCATCATCATCTTCATCACAGGGCTGCACTAGAGACCTCGCGGCTGCGGTACGTCCGTAGCGTCTGCTGCTTCATCACTTAAAAAAAACCCTAGCCAAATGATTCGTAACACTTTGTTTACTGATGTGGCCCATTTTACCCGCGACTGAGTCAACAAAACCAAAAATTCCAACTTACGGGATCATGATAATGTGTATGGAACTATCAAAGAGTAACATCGCCTTTCCGTAAACGTGTGGTGTGACGTTATTCGTTGCCACCAGCTCAACTGACCGTATGCCATCCCGCAACGTCTGACAGGTGGCATTTACGCAAACGATTTCCAACATGAACTGACAGCCCACTTAGAGTAAGTAATACCAAGCCACACGATTTCAGAGAAAGTTCCTGAAGGAACACGACCTAGATGCACTACCAGAACGACAGAATGCCACCATATATCAACTGGGTCGTCAGGCATTACCTGTAAAGGCAATGCCCTAAATGATGGATAGGTCGTGGTGGTTCGCAGAATTGGTCACCACGGTCACCTAATATGAACTCGTTAGATTATCGTGTGTGTGGGGGTTGCACGAACGCTATGGCGCACGGACGCAAGGTGATCACGAGATAAGAACTACTGCAGCGAATTCTTAATGCTGCCAGACCCGTAAATAACGCCGCATTGCTTTGTAAGGTTGTATGTTCCCTGATCATACGCGTCAGAAACTGTATCCTGGCAGGTGAAGGCCACTCTGAACAAGTTGCAGTACTCAGCTATGTAACTATAGCTGTACATTTAACAACCAATAAATAAATACGTATTTTATTCAATTTGATGTGAAAAATAACACCTCTGTAAACACTACAAATCGGACCCACGTGTATATGATATTTCTGCCTCCGAATTACCGCTCAATTAGATCCTGCAGTGTTGACCTTAACCCTTTAAAAAGGAGCGTATCTGTTTTATATAAGGACACAGTGCGTACCGCGCTGTAAACCCTCTCCACTTCGGTTATAAAAACCAATCTCTTAATGTTTTATAAGGCAAAAGTTGCTGTTTGTTCTGAGATCCCTACAAAACACATAAAAGCAATGTGGGCACCACGTAGAATCTTTTAATCTTAAACCTGGTCGTATATAAAGTTACGGATAAGCTTTAAAAGCTGAAGTTCTGGGACACTTTGTATTTTTCACAGTTGCTGCAATACAACATTCAAAAGCCTACCTTCAAAAAATAATGACAGTTTTATTTGTAGCTTCTAGGAAAGCACGCAGCACAAAAGAACATCCTCTAATGCCACCACGCGCGGTCAGTGTTTCGAGAGGTAGCTAGAGGCAAAGTTCTGTGCATTATGCTCGCACAAATGCGGTACACGATTTTCGAGAAATTGTAAGGACAATGCTAGAACAACCTTGGTGTTAGGAAGGTTCGGCAACCCGGCCTCAGGACACGACACGAGGACCTCTCCAACTGGCGAAGAGTTGAAGGAAAGCTTCACGCGCTTTGTCGTTCCTTCGGGAAACAAGAGGCGAAAAACAGGCCTGAATGGAGAACACAGTGGAAAGGAATAGAATACACGGTCAACCGGCACAGAACTGCAGACAAGCGAAGGACAGTAACAAAAACAACAAAAGATGACGTCAGAAACAATAGTCCACCTCTCTGCATGCTGCTCGTATGTCATCTTGACATGTTCCAAGTAAGTGAAACTAAATGGCGAGTACCGATTTCTCTCTCTCTCTCTCTCTCCCCCCCTCCCTCTCCCTCCCCCCCCTCTCTCTCTCTCTCTCTCTCTCTCTGCTGGAAGCATCAGACTTAAATATTTTATAACTGGAGTATAAACAGGCCATTAAATGTGAATTATTTCTTTCATATTAAGAAAAACTACCATGTTTACCTGTTCAGGTTACAAAGACTTTAGCGCGTTACGTGTTGTTATTCGCTATTCAACAAAGCTGAATAGGTACTTAACTGCAAATTGACAGAAAACTTCCACTTCATAGTACCGAGAAATCAAGGACTCAGTCATGTCCAGTGATGTCGACAAACATACATACGAAATATGACGTAAAGTATCCGATTATGTTTGCAAGATCTGTAGTTGCATATCACTGTGTGCAAGCACCACTTCACGTAAGCGTAGGGGGCGAATGGAGGTTCCGCTCACGCTTGAGCTCAGTAATCGACTGAAGTAAGTTGTGACAGATCTCCGCTCCGGTCGCTTTACCGCCGATGTGGACACAGTGTTAGTATTCCATAGCGGGGATGAAATACCTGTCGCCATCCTCAGGCCAGTCCTTTTATAGGTGATGCTGATTCCCATCTTTCTCACGCAGCCAACATCTATATATATTATTTACACTGTGGTGCAAAAGGCACATGGGGTCAAATGGCAAAACAATTAACCCCCAAAGAAGATGCAGGCCTATACTTTTGCATAGACTTCTTCACTGAAGGCTAGATATTGAGTTTGTGGGCTGATGGTGGCAGCAGAAACTTTAAGAAAACTTTGGATACAGGAAGCAGCTGGTGCCAGATACAGACTTTCTTTGTTTAACACTATCAGGGTGAGGTAATGTGCGTGAGATGGGCGGAAAATATAGCACAACCTGAGGTAACAAAGACGGACCATACAGTACTCGGAGTACCTCAACAGAAGAGACCTCTTAGTACGTACAGGCTGTTCCTTGTCACCGTTCATAACAACCCTAATGCCTAGAGAACACGGCGCAGAAAGTTGACGGTTTTGAAACAGAAACAGCTCAGAACAAAAACGAAAATTTTACACAATTTATATTAACTAAATTAAGTGTATCTCGAAGTATTATGTACACACAATATACGCTTTTTGAAAAAGATGACTTCCGTCTGTATAAAAACTCTTGTGCTCTGGAACATAAATTAGCCTTGACATCTCTAACGGTATTATTGCAGTTTCTTTTCATGACGTTCTGCTCCAATTCGGCCACAATCCGAGTGCCATATTCCCATTCCGCGACTCTGAAAAAAAAAGATTTAAATTTTCGCCCTTCGAATGGTGCCACAGTTCAAAAATTAAGTAACAGTGACACAAGCACTGGCAAATTTCTCCGAGAGATATCCTAAAATTTTGAACGACTGAAAATTAGTCACCTGTCTTCTGATAACACATGAAGCATACTGCCATCTCTCCCTGTGCCGTGGGGATATTCGGTGGCTTGCAAGATCTTGTGAGTACTTCGTCTGCGGACACTTCCGGTTTGAAGCCGTAAGTCAATCGTCTAAACTATTAGCGAATTGGAGGAGAACATAACAGAAGGCATTAAATTACTCTAACAGAGATGATTAGGCGTCTAAGGAAAATTTACCTTTCGCAGTACAATAATGTGTACTGAAAGAGTGACAGTGATCTTAATTACACAACTTTGGAAATTAAATAATATTTATAAAGTGGTTTTAAGATGTATTTCATTTTTTAAAAAAGTTGTAAAAATGTTATTTTTGAGTTAGTTTTATTCCAAAACCGCCAGGTTACCCTGCCGCATGCCATACAGCCTATTCGGAATAATTTAGAAAAGAACAGTTAAAGCTACTACATTTTTTATTCATGGCCAGTCTTACAAAGTAACACTCTGAACATGCACTTACGCAATTACACACACCGACCCGACATAAAACATTGTCCTTGTAAATGACGAATATCGGAATGGACAAAAAAAATTCTGTTCTCAAGGCATACAAAATGCAATGCACAACCCTGGGGACATACTTACGGCCTTGTGCTTGTGTGAAATCGTACACATGTTCCAAAATTCAGTAAAACAGGTCATTCCGAGCATTGCTACCAGCACACTACAGGTATATTGCTACCAGCGCACTACAGGTACATTGCTACCAGCGCACTACAGGTACATTGCTACCAGCACACTACAGGTACATTGCTACCAGCACACTACAGGTACATCGCTACCAGCACACTACAGGTACATCGCTACCAGCACACTACAGGTACATCGCTACCAGCACACTACAGGTACATTGCTACCAGCACACTACACTTTCGGAAATGTTCTTGCATAATAACACTGTCTTGTGGGGATGCACGTTGTCTTGTGGGGATGCATGTGACCACCACTTGCGTTCCACGTTTCAGGTACATACCCTCGCCAAAATATACCTGCGAAGCGCCGACCGCTCCTTGAGAAGACAGGTGTGTACCGGTGGCCGTAATTTTCATAGGTGCCATGTGTGTCCCGCCTTGCGGTTTAAAGTTAACCTTTTAAAGCCTAGTGGTAACTTTACATGCGACCAGGTTTAACATTAAAAAATTCTACGTGGTGCCCACATTGCGTTTATGTGTTTGTACGGATCTCAGAACAAACAGCAACTTTGCCTTATAACACATTGAGAGACTGGTTTTTATAACCGAAGTGGAGAGTGTTTACAGCGCGGTACGCACTGAGTCCTTATATAAAACAGATACGCTTCGTCTTTAAAGGGTTAAAATGACTTGTAAATCCTACCTGTAGTCGGCGAACACATAGCGGGTCATATGTGCCTCCACCTTTGGGCTTGATTAAACAACTGGCATCCTCCCTTAGATGTCAGCCAATGCAATTTCAGAAGGAGGGTGAATCCCCCGTTACTCTAAACACTCGATGGTGCCTTTTTATCGACCGCTTAAAGGAAGTCAGTGGACCGCGCAGAACAAGCATCGCGGCAATGGAAACTCATCGTGTTTCTATTCTTTGGCGGGCAGGAAAATTGCTGTAACGACTCGAGCAGACAGCAGTGCTTGCTGTGTACTTTTGTACCTGAAACTAAAGAGCGTGTCCACAGGGTAAAGACATGCTGCAGCACGATACGGTGGATCATCGATGTAAATGAAACTTTCGGAATAAAGTTTTGCTTATTGAGGACACTAAAACAAAAACACCATGTAAAAATTTCAAGTCCTGCTACGACAATTACACGTTATATCAAAAGGAGAAACAGAAATCGCCGAGAGTAAACTACGTCTATTGTCGTAATTGAAAAATCCGTTTTGCTTAGGGCACACGAAGCGACGTAGGAATGAATGGCTTCAGTGCGCAGCGCCATTGTTTCGGCACGGCGTACTACTGCGTGTGTGGGATGGGGAATAGACGAAGGCGAAAAGGTAAAATAATAAAATAAAATAGTAAAAAAAAGAGAAGCAAGAGTAAAAGTCAAATAAGGAGTTTCGTATTAAATTCAGTGCTAGACTGCGCGGGGGAGCACAACAAACCGTAGGTTATTAATTTCTATGCTCTCTGTGCTACGTAAATCAAACAGAAATTACAGGGGGCAGTTAATTACTAAAGTCTGAATTCATTTCTGTGCCCTGAGGGGGATCCAGGGTAGCACGCAAAACTTGCACTTACATCACTCCACCCTCGAGATTTGCCCCCGATTTTTTTTATTTATTAAAAACCCTCTGTTTGACCCCCAAGGGATGTACGTTAATACTGCTGTTCGGGCCAAGCACTCAACTGTTTTGTCTCAACACATCTGTTTTAATATGTTATCCTGTTCTCCTTACGAAAGATTTTTCTTGTATCTTACTGTGAGTTTACTGCTTCTTTCCTGTGAAGAGATCATGGCACAGGGCAAATAAACGGGTCTGTAGATACAGCATTATTTATTGCGCTCATCCAGTTGAGAAAATAAAGTTGTTCATAATAAGAATATTCTAAGATTCACTGAAAATAAAATGTTATTAATAGATGGTTGAAGTATTTACGGTGTGTTGCGAATTATGAAAATAGAATTATCGAAGTGGTATAATTAAATGTACAAGCGACTTAAAATACTTTCCCGAAGATTAAAATAATAATAAATTTATAAGGACATAAATATTGTTGCCTTCTGGATGTCATAACCTACCGTGAAGATGGAGAAAGCAGGTTTCTTCGAAACATCTGACTATATGTACCTATCGTTTATCGCGGTCACACAATTGCTGTGTTTCAGTTTTCATACCAGCCACCACTAACCCCATGCAAGACTATCTCTTCACTCAGTCTGCGTCTTGTACTGATCATCCGTTCTGTACACAAGAAAACACATCAATGCGTAATATGTTCTATGTAGCAGAGGGGAGTGGTCACTTCATAAGCTCTGTTTACGAACAAAACACACAATCACGCTCAATCTGTAGGCCTACTGCTTTTTGGCGAAGATGAGCCCCTGTATGTCAGCTACCTAGCAAACCGCATGCACTGGCAGCTATATCACGCAGTCCATACCTCATTACGCAGCGATGCCTCTTCTCGTCCTATACATTACAGTAATCGACAGCTCGAGCTCGTTTATAAGTGTAAGACAAAAGTAACGTCTCCAATAGCTCAGCTACCGGGGCACTTCTTTACGTGTGCAAAGACATAAGAACAAGTGGCAGAGGGGCGTAAACGGTGCTAATTTTTTTTCCTTATTACCTATATGACAATTACCGCCATAATAACGAGACAACAGTCAAGTTTCAAGCACCAAGTGCAAAGTTTTCAATACTACAGAATTCGTATTAATCTATAAACCAAAATAAAGCTGTCGTCCAGGAAGTGACACCGCCGAATTTGGTAAAAATTCATAGACGTTTCGGTTAATATCAGCCACAATACAAGGCGTCACATCCCAGGCACATTAAACTTTTAAAGCCTAGCGGTAACTTTACGTTCCACCAGGTTTAATATTAAAAAATTCTACGTGGTGTCCACATTGCGTTTATGTGTTTTGTACGGATCTCAGAACAAGCAGCAACTTTTGCCTTATAAAACATTAAGAGACTGGTTTTTGTAACCGAAGTGGAGAGGGTTTACAGCGCGGTACGCACTGAGTCCTTATATAAAACAGATACGCTTCGTCTTTAAAGGGTTAATTTCTCTACCGCCATTCCAGCAGAACGTATGTAATTTGTCCAGAAATTCTACATGGAAGAACTTGAGATATTGGTAGCACTGAATAAGAAGGCACGCGCGCAAAAGAATCGTGATACCGTTAATGCAATGAAATATGACAACTGGGCCGAAAAAAAGGTTAGAAATAAAACGAAAAATACTGTTGTCAACATTCTGTTGTCAATGGCAGCATGGGTGGAGTTCAGTTCCAGGGGAGTGGCCGCATATAAAGCACACGACAGCCTAGGTATAGGTCTACGAAACATTTTGTTGTGCGAACAACAAATGAACATCGGAACGTGGGCACGTGGATACAAAATGGCTGCCCCAAGAGATATGAAAGCAATCTATCTGGCAAACTGAACCTGTCTTCGTGCCTGGCAGTGTTATTGGCCTATCCACACATTCCATTCGTTACACTTTGCTTTGCTTTAACAATGAACCGTTCTGCTTTGACCTTCGGTATGCATAAGTGTGCTGTTGAACACTATATTCTACACGTATTCTATCGTATGAAATAATCAAAGACAGTTGCAAACTGGCAGACGGACAGAAGGATAATTATCTACTTCCGATCGATTTGTTCAGCCCGCTTAACCATTTCAGAAATGGCGTTCATCTAAATAAGATACACAAAACTTCAATTCCTACCTCACAAAGAACTCAGCCCCTTTCGTTATAAGGATCAATCGATACTTCTGTGAAATTCATACACAACACATAAGTACAATGCGTGACAAAATGTTAAACTATAGTACCACCAAGTCCGCGTGTCTCAATTATGCACAGTTTGTGATCATAGAATCCTGCAAGATTGGTCATGGAGCTACATTGAAGGTACATGTTGCAACAGCTGGAAGGTAGCAGGTGGCGTATTTTTTCGCCACATTCACGTTAAACAGCACTTTTCATCTACTGAGGTAACACAGAAAACGCTAAACGGGACAGAAGGACGGTTCATGAATAATGAGTATGCAAGGGCTGGGTTGGATATGGTCGTAGTATGTTTTAAAGCAAGAAAATGCTGTCCTTCTTTTATCTGCAAATGCTGAGGAAAAAGTAAGACGATAAACCTGTCAGTATATCCGACAATCCGAACAGATTCAACGTGCATACTCCCCTACAATACCGTGCCCGGGTGCTTGACTAAGATAGGACTATATAACGTCTGAAACAGCTCTTCCATCTCCAGAGAAGAGGGGCCAAATTAATGCCTGCTTTGAGGAACAACCCACAGATTTATGGGTGAAGCGATAGATAACTGAACTACTCACAATTTTTGTGCCTCTTAAATATCTCTTGCGATAGAAAATAAGCTGAAACACGAAAATATTACTTGGTTTGTATTTTACGTAATATTTAATTAACCCTTTACAGACGAAACGTAATCTGCTTTATATAAAGACTGTGCGTACCGCGCAGTACGCACTTTCAACCTCGGTTGTAAAAAACGAATGAGTTGCTCATGTTTATGGCAAAAGTTGCTGTTTGTTCTGAGATATGTACAGAATACATAAACGCGATTTGAGCACCATGGAGAATTATTGGATTTTGAACCTGGTGTCACGTAAGGTTACCGCTAGGCTTTAAAAGGTTAAACAGCAGCGTTACAAAAGTAAATCTAACGAAGAAGCAGCACTGCAGATGGATAGAGGACGGGGCTAATGAACATCTCATTGTTGTCACCATTCCTCGTTAACAATAGTCAATGTACAGAAACTGAAGTCAATTCAATTGTCGCGGCACACCAGCTGACAAACACTGGTATTGTTTGCAAGCATCTACAGCTCACTGTTCTTCAATTCAACGTACCAAACTTGCCTAAAGGATAGGCACGGCTCTGACGAGGGATTAATCATATGCGTCCCGAGGCAAGGAAATCTACTTGTACCCTAAAGGTTCAGTTGTAAATTAATCAGACACATCGTTCCCCCCACGCTACTTCCCCTTCGTCCTTAGGCAATAATGTAATCCTTGTTGTAACATAACACAAAAACTCGACCTTCCTTTTTCCAACTAAAAACTGGCCATCTACGGAACTGAGGCTTAATAGCTATTACCCATTTACTCGTATTTATATATCTCTGAATGCCTCCTACAGATAGGATACCTGCACGCTACCTTTACTGTTAATGTGCCTCTTGTAAAAGTACAGTACTACCTACAAAGACTATACACGTTAATACGTTACTCCTACATACACAGATTGCTTTACATATAAAACCAATCTGTCCTTCAGTTTTCACTTCTTTCCTCCGTATGGTATGGCAGGCCGCCGTGACCATTACAGCCGTCTGACAAAAGTTCACGTGATAAAAGCAACAGAAAATTANATAATAATAATAATTATTATTATTATTATTATTATTATTATTATTCAATTCTTATTGACCTGCTTACTGAACAACGTAATGGTGAAATAGGTAGCGCGCGCGCGCGCACACACACACACACACACATACATAAAAACGCAAAAAAGAGGCACAAAACACAAGTCAAAATATTGCGATATACTTGAGTTAAGTAACAGGGCAGAGTTAAGGGAGACATTGCACTAAGCAGAATAAAATTCCACGCCTTAAAAGGCGGTATAACAGGCGGCATAAGAAACGTTCCACTGGTGACATCATATCTGATTAAGACTAACGAGACTGTGAACACTTCACTCCGTGACGTAACAGACAAAGTTTAAAAAGACGCTCTTTACTTTCAAAATGTCATATGGTTTCACCCGGTACACGCGTAAATGTAATATCATTTGCGCCTTTATACAAATTACAGCCTTCCTTGCGTCAGTATTCAAGGAACTCCCAGCCACTTATTACCGACCTTTCTCGACAGCGGATAAAAGTGTGAAAAATACAGGCAAGATTTCATTACATCCGTAATTAGAGCATAGCTTTCACTGCACCAGTTTTCACATAACTGCAAACTGCCCAACGTCATTATGTGATGTTTACTTGCACCGAATTTCATTTAGATATTTCAAGAATTAAACTACCATTCATTCCATCAATACATTCAGCCCTTAGGCAATGTACGACTGAAATTCCTTGACAAAAGTTTTGTAAAAAAAACTCCCGTATAAAATTTCATGAAAATCCGATGAAGGGTTTAATCACTGATACTACGTCACAGACAGGCGGACGGGCGGACGGACAGACGTCTTCTTACATTACACTTGCCTTTCTTTCTCCGTAATAAACGCCTAAAAATGTTTCACAAAATATATCGCCGTCCGTACGATGCCACACTTCACAATCATCCAAAGTGGCATATCCTTACACAGGCTTGCAGTTTGGGACTGACACCTACGGCTCTGATTGCCATTCATCTCCCGAGCTTGTACGGCCGCAAAGCTGAGTCCCGAACTATACCTCAGTGTTTAATTTGAAAAACAGACATAACGGTTCTAATGTAATAGCCACATACAGGCCTACACAATCTATTACACTCACATGTTCATCACAGGTCTAATTTGTATTTTTATGACAAAAACCGACGACGAGGTTAATGACAGTAACTACAACAAGTCAGACCAACACTACGCAAATTGTTCGTGTTTAAAGCAGGGACTAAAGCAGGGAGAATTAAATTTAAAAAAAATGATGCAACACGAATAATTTAGTAAGTCTGTTCTAGGAAATAATTTGCCATTTTAAACATTTTGCATGGGCAATGTAAATAAACTAGCAGCAGAAAGCCACCCACTTTTTACAACAACCTTTCCGTAACAGGAGGAAGGGGGTCTGATATCGGCTCATCCGAAATAATCCACGTGCGTCACACAGTTGCCTGTGTTAAATCCAGCAGTCCCTGATTACAGCCTGTGACTGCATTATGTAGTATTATTCTCTAATGGAACCATACCTAGCAGCAAACAGGCTATGATAAGGTTACATATATAACTCGTATTTACAATTTCACTAAAAAGGTTAAAAAATACTAAAATGTGACGCAATATAACTTCCGTTGCCGAATAGCGGGTCTAGGCCCTACTATACTTGGACTCACGTACGACGGAGTATAAATGACGGTTTGTTGCGAGAGGCGCAGAGCGAGACATGGGTAGACAAGATCGCTATGTTCCCACATCTCGCCTTCAGCCGACTGTGCCTATCCCGACACTACGTGCATCAGCAGAACATTTTCGAAATTTCCGCCAGAGTTTATACGCCAGCTGTTGGCTTATCGTTGGAAATAACTGAAATATTTTAAAAATTAAATCTTCAGCTTCTACGAGATTCCCATTCTAAAAGTTCCAGTACAAATTAACCTTTTAAAGCCTAGCGGTATCTTTACATACGACCAGGTTTAACATTAAAAAATTCTACGTGGTGCCCACATTGCGTTTATGTGTTTTGTACGGATCTCAGAACAAACAGCAACTTTTGCCTTATAAAACATTAAGAGACTGGTTTTTATAACCGAAGTGGAGAGTGTTTACAGCGCGGTACGCACTGAGTCCGTATATAAAACAGATACGCTTCGTTCTTAAGGGGTTAAATTATATCAGTCGCCTGAAACGCTGTAAGAACCGCGAGAAACACTGGATATTTTGTGCGTCGAAGGCTGACTGATGTCGATTTGTTTACTAATCATCACGCGTGTAAATAACAGCCACCCGCCTTCTCCTTCGAGCCGTACAATAGCACGTCTGAGCTACCATCACTTCAGTGAAAACGAGGCTGGTTGGGAACGCCCCTTTTGCAGCGTAAAGACTATAACTTACATGACAAGAGGAAACTTTCATCAGACCGGATCTATAATAAAGATCTAATTGCCGACTGGCGGAACATTCACGTAACAGCGAGCAAAACATCTCCCCGTGCCGTGTGCTCTGGACCGTGAGTCACACACAGTCATTCCTTCAAAGGATTAGTTGCAGGGTTGCTGAAGTATGGATGTATCAGAAACACCTGTACGTGGTAACTTGAATATGTCAACGCAAGCACGTAATTCCTTGTAGCATTTGAGTGAGTACTCTGAACAGACTGACCTAACCCTACTTTTCCTTATCCTTTGCGTCCCTACATAAAATATAACGAAGGAATGCTAACTTGATTGGTCACGTTATTTAACCTTTAAAGACGAAAGGTAATCTGTTTTATATAAGGACTCAGTGCTTACCGCGCTGTAAACACTCTCCACTTAGGTTATAAAAACCAATGTCTTAATGTTTTATAAGGCAAAAGTTGCTGTTTGTTCTGAGATCCGTACAAAACACATAAACGCAATGTGGGCACCACGTAGAATTTTTTAATGTTAAACCTGGCGGTATGTAAAGTTACCGCTAGGCTTTAAACGGTTAAAGGGCTAATTTAGCTAGGTTTCGTTAGTTCCTTGTATTCCGTTCCGTATATAGGAGCACTACTAAACGAATGGAAGTGTATGAAAATCCCTTGTCCTATTGGAAATAAAAGGTTCGAAATTACAGGAAATAGATTGCCACGGAGAATCCTAGGATGAGAACCAGAGGGAACATGAAAGAAGGGAAACCCAAGGAAAGACGGACGGATGAACACGCAACGCGGCTAACCACGGACTGACAGAAGAGGATCCTAGACACAGGGACGAGTGGAGAAAGTTAGTGTTAGGTGAAGGAAAACCATTGTACAGGGAACACATCATTGAACAAATAAAATCAAAGATATTCCATGCAGTTTGGTTGTTTGGCAATTGTTTAATGCTTAATGCAATCGCTACGTATCTCAAAGAGCGTAAAGCCTTGAAAGCATCGGTAACATAGTCTGCCTTTCATCAGCCTGCCTTTACTTTAAGGAAAAGTGGTGGCGCATTTACAAACCGTTACTCAATTTCAGGTTTAAATTTATTTACTTATTAACCTTTTAAAGCCTAGCGGTAACTTTACATACCACCAGGCTTACCGTTAAAAAATTCTACGTGGTGCCCACGTTGCGTTTATGTGTTTTGTACGGATCTCAGAACAAACAGCAACTTCTGACTTATAAAACATTAAGAGACTGGTTTTTATAACCGAAGTGGAGAGTGTTTACAGCGCGGTACGCACTGAATCCTTATACAAAACAGATACGCTTCGTCTTTAAAGGGTTAATTTAACTATTTAATTAGCCACTTAACCATCCTGCTATTTATTCAGTTAATCTATGCGCCGAATGATGACGTACATAAGTCCGCGGTCGGGTTTAGAACCACGATAAATGAAAGACTTCAGCGAGTCATCACTACTAATTTACGCCTTGCAACTTGGAAATCCAGTGCATGAACTGCGAAATATGAACACCCCTGAAAACTAAATTGCGGGTTGCAACTGGCAAGTACTCCACAACAAAAACAACTGACTAGTGAAAAGATAAATCCAGTTCCCAATTGGTGTGTTAATGACATCAATTCATTTTGCTTTGTGCCTCTGCAAGTCCTCTCCAACACACTCTCGCTGTTGTTCAGCGAATCACGAAAATAATTACATCTACAGTCCTATCTTTAAATTATAGGGTTGTCTGGTTTGTCGGAATGCAGACAACTGCAATTTTTAAGCATTACTTTGCTCTTGATGCCACTAGAGACGTCTGTTTATTTTGAAATCCAGTACAGTGGAATGAGAAACATTTCTAAATATCAAGAATATAGTGTTCAACAGATGACGGCCTTGTATCTTCCTGCTATACTGGGTGAAGAGAACAATTTTTATAACAGCGAATTTTCGTCACGCTATTACAACAGGAAACGACAGTTACAAATAGCTGCCAACACTTCATTTCCTGTGTTCTAACTAACTAACTAACTAACTAACTAACTAACTAACTAACTAACTAACTAACTCCATGGAGCAAAGGCCTTCTTGAGAAGCTAACAGTTTCTCAGCTAGTCAAGAAATTCCCCGCATTTTTTGGAACCAGGAGGTTATCGCATTCACAACAGCCCGCCACCTGTCCCTATGCTGAGCCAGCTCAATCCAGCCCATGCTCCATCCCACTTCCTGAAGATCCATTTTAATATTATCCTCTCATCTACGCCTGGGTCTCCCAAGTGGTCGCCTTCCCTCAGGTCTCCCCACCAAAATCCTGCATGCACCTCTCTTTGTCATACGTGCTACATGCCCCGCCCACCTCATTCTTCTCGATTTGATTACCCGAACAATATCTGGTGATCAGTACAGGTCATTAAGTTCCTCGTTATGTAATCTTCTCCACTCCCCTGTCGCCTCGTCCCTCTTAGGCCCAAATATCCTCCTCAGCACCCTATTCTCGAACACCCTCAGTCTTAGTCCGAGTTCTACAAAAATAAAATTACGTCTTCCCCCCCCCCCCCCGCCCCACAAATGTTACATTGTTTTTATGAACTTTCAGAGGCCTACATGCAGCAATGGGCCCACCAACGTCACTCCCCATCTCACAACCATGTTAGAACCTTTACGGTTTCATAGTACGGTCACACAGCCCCTAGTAATATGACGCCAGCAGTAATTTCAGAAATTGCGTCATTTGTTTCAAAAGTTACATCCCGCTACACGTCACGACACAACAAAATAGCCTAACTTCCCTGAGGAAACACTAACAAACAGAGTTTCTACTATCTAACGTGTTTCAGACAGTATTGTGCCTTACGACCTCGTGTACCTTTGCCATTCTTGAGGTCCGTTTATGTCACTGTGCACCAAATCAAAACATGCAGAGGAAGTTGCCAGGCAATGTGCAGAAAAATGCACCTAAAGTGTAAGCCTCAATCCTAATAAGAAGTTGTGATCTGCCCTTTCCTAGTCGTGACTATGGATACCGCGTCTTCTTTCTGTGATATGACGCCTTACGCTTCGGTATTTACAGTGTCACATCCCTGAATAAATCAGAGTTGTAATGACAATCCGAAACTGCTTTAGAAGCAATAGTGGGCAGGACTGAACTGGCTCAAAACATATACTGCAGATATAGGCTTCTATGACGTGTTAGGTGGGTCCCTGTCACCACGGCATGGCGCGTCCTCAGGTTGCGGATGGAGGAACGGCCTCCAGTTACGGAGGGTAGCTGCGAATACATTGAATAAGCAGTTGCGGACAGCCGACAAGGGGTGGTCCTCCAGATTGGTGGTTGGGCGAGGTGCTAACAACTCCTCACCGTAAAGAATTGTGATGTTCCGAGACAGACAACAAAGCCTCGGACCTGGACCGATTCTTTGGTGCGGCCCCAGCTACGGAAAAGGATATGAGTTTTGGAACATGGAATGTGAGAAGCCTGTATAGGTCAGGTTCATTTATGACAGTGGCCAGGGAATTAGCTCTTCAAGAAGTGGGATGGGGGCATGGATTGGATTGAGCTCGCTCAGGATAGGGACAGGTGGCGGGTTCTTATGGATGTGTGGTAATGAACCTCCGGGTTCCATAAAATGTGGGGAATTTCTTGACAAGCTGAGAAACTGTTAGCTTCTCAAGAAGGCCTCTGCTCCATGGAGTTAGTTTGTTATAGGCTTCTGTGAACACTGCAGCGACCCATCCGGTTACATAAAAGGCGGGTGATTTCTTGACAAGTCCAGTGACTGCCAGCGTTGCCAGGAAGGTACTGCACCCTGGGCCTGTTAATTCCTCAGTAACTCTATTAAAAAATTTCGGCTGAATAAATTATGTAGCATCGAATGTATGCCAACATAGGATGACTGTACGAAAATTAAAGGAAAATAGCAATAAGCCATAGTAAAGTATGCGAAGGTGGCACCATCATGTTTAAAAGTGGGAAGGAATATGACCACGAAAAAACCTGAATCAGGTTACCCGGTCTTCGAGCAGAGAGTCGATCCCCAACCCCGCGACAATATGTACCTTACAGTTACACTGGTTACAAAGGTATCGATCGTGATCCTTTGGCCTGTGACACCGTACAGTCCTATAAGTGGATACCGACGTTTCAGGAAAACCTGCTTTCTGCATTTTACGCATCGAATATTTACGTGGTTGATTGATAAGTGCGTAGAGGTCTGAAACATCATCATCAGCAGCAGCAGCAGCAGCTGCAGCAGCAGCAGCTGCAGCAGCGACGTCTTCAACGTGATGGCAACAACGTATATGGCATCATAATGTGAAAGGGGCGGTTAGTTTTCTTATTTCACATCATGGAAACGTTCCTTTAACTTGCATATTGCAGCAGTTAGTGCAAAGAAAACTGAAGACAGACACACAGCCTTAAGTCTCTAAGACATGTTTCAGACGATTGAGAAGTTGATTCCCACCAAAGTGGCAATTGAGCACACGAAAAATCTGGCTTGTGATACCAGTTTAATTATTGATATTAATCGACATTAGCGGCACACATTAACGTAATATCGCAATTAAATACCGTCACACAGTTTTCCTTCTCAGGCGTTTTTTACATGCATACTGATCTGCTTTTGAGATGTTGCAAACCGTACCGTGGGCTTTATACATGAAGAGAATTTTCTGACTAGCTTAGCAACTGACAATGGCTCAAGATGACCCTGTACAAATGAGCTAGCCAGTTAGCCAGTTAGCCAGGCAGTGTTCTAATTATTCTACTTGTCAACGTTTCGAGGGTTATGCAAATGACTAAGATTCGGGCCGATCCCGGTGGCTGGGCGGTCTAAGGCCTAGGTCTGCGGCCGAGCGCTTGCTGGGATCGTGGGTTCGAATCCCAACGGACGCATGGCTGTTTCTGTCTTGTACATTGTTTGTGTTGTCAGGTAGAGGTCTCTGCGACGGGCCGATCTGTCGTCCAGAGGAGTCCTACCGACTGTGGTGTGTGTCTGAGTGTGATCAAGTGCAAAATAAAGAACCTCGACACCTACTGTGAACAAGTAGGTAGAAGAGGGAAGGACTACGAAATGAAACGAAACGAAACGAAACTAAGATCCGGATAATATTTCATTCTTATTTCCTCAAGAGAAACAACCTACATGAAGGCTGGTAACATTTTATTCCGCAATTCAGAATTAAGATTTTCTTACCGAAGGCCATCCACAAGTAATTCCAACATGCCTTCTGGAAGGACAAATAAACTTTTAGGATCATGTATAACCTAATTTGAGTGGGACTTAGTAGGAAGGTTATGCTATTGGAGGTCGCTAGCATTAACATGGCTGCCGCGGATACTGAAGTTCTGAAATATTTACATTACCGTTTCTCAAGGCAATATCACAAAAGAAAAAATAATTATAACAAGGTCTGAGATATTCTGATGATCGCTAACGTACGAGAAAATTTCCAGGGCTCACTGTCGTTAGACTGCTCAGAATAATATTCGAAACTAAGATAAACACTAGGAAAAATAAACGATAGGACTAATGGTGCCAAAAATGAGCTACCTAAGGCTAATGGCTGTTGACTGAAGGTGACATTTTCTGAGAAGAGTTCTCGGTAACCGAGAATCTCTCACACCAATACTCGGTGACAACTTCTCTTCCACGAGTGTCTGGCCACATAAATAACGTATAAGACAGAGCACTGCTCTTAAAGACAGCAAACGTGAGACTCTAATAGGGGTTAGTAAAGCACTAATACTACCAAAGTCTCTGTGCCAGGTAACCTTGTTTCTTCGAAGTGGTCAGCAAACGCTGGAGACATGCCAGACGCAGCTGTTGCCGTCCGCGGGCTATGCTTGTGTCCAGTTAATGAGAAGAACCCGAATATCGCTTGAGTGGCACCAGCCTGAACAGTTACTGCCATAATAAGAAACGTGTGTCTGTTCAGATGAAAGTTACGGCCAAACACACGTGGACGGACCGTAAAAGAAAGAATAAAAAACGCATATCGGATAAAATTTCGAATCATAAGACAAAAGTAACTGGATTTGTCGGCAAAATGCGAAGTACGGAGGTCTGTCGTAACCCCTAACCTTCAACATGAACCCAAGGACTAACGTAGCCATGGATATACAGGGTTGAAATAGGGGTACGGTATATGACTTGCGCGAAATCACGGCAGAACATTGCTGGACGAATGCAGTCGACACAGACAATGAGGCTTTGTGAGATCAGGGACTGAGGAGAATACTTGTGCATGTGGAGAGAACAGAATGAGACTTTAGGTTCCACAAAAGGCATTCGATTTTCACTAGCTGAGAGATTTTCTGTTGCTGTATGACTCAATTCCAGGTACTCAGTTAATTAGTAATGCAAAAATGCACCTGCCTCTCCAACATCATAACATCCAAGACCATAACATCAAAAATCAACGGAGTATCAAGCGTGCATTTCTTTCTGAGCAAGCATACATAAGCTTCTCCACATTTGAAGAGTAATGTCTTGTACGAGCTACCAGACTACCGGGCATGACTTCATAGCAGAAAGTTTCAAAGTCACAGCCTTCAGAACCTCAAATTCCACTTCTCCACATCAGCAAAACAAGCTGTAAAGGCGTGCCTGCGCAGGCCACAAAGGCGTAGGACTGGAGGAATAGCTGCACTCATTCTTAACCTCGGCAGTGCACGGAAACAAGTGGTTATTTTAACGCTTCTATCGCTTATTCCGCAACAAGGAGCGCCTAGTTGCCATTCAATACGGACTAACTGGGTCCCATATTCGGTCCGCGTGCTCCGGAGGGGTGCAATAAAATCTCTTGCCTCACCGCCAACCGAAACAGGACTTTCGAACGTCCAGTATCTAGGCTAATTACTGTACGGATTAGGCTACCCTGCTTCTTTCTGCGTCTGTTCACTACTCACTCAGGGCGTAAAAAGCAAACTAAAGTTTCGGATTACGCTAAAACTGCCAACAACCATCCCCAGATATAAACCCTTTGGTTTAATGACACAACACACACACACACACACACACACACACACACACACACACACATATATATATATATATATATATATATCACACGAATTAATCATTTCATAATTCCATTCTCTCATTTTTCATATCGTTGGGCTATTCAGGCGTCGCTGTAACCCCAGATTCAGGACTACATGCCGCGCGTGGTTCACTAAGCTGTGTTACCGCAAGCTTATATTATGACAGAAATCAGTTTCTGCGGTTGTCACAGAGAACACACACTCTAAATATTTTTACCTTCCAATTAGTGTAATTAGCAAAACGGATTCTGCTCCAGTGTCTTGACTTTTGTTACGTCCCAGTCATATTTCGTAAGCTTCGGAAAAGGTTTTCGTCATACGCGACTGTCTTGAAGCTGATGCCTATATGTCATATTGGGAAAGTCGTTAGTAAAGATACAAACCTTCTGGCCGTCATATGACGGGCTGCCCTAATATTAACACGCTACTCCCAGACCCTTTCCATCGCTCCTTTGTTTAACTTCACCTATCGTACTGCTGACATCTGGTTGTGTTATACTGCATTATTATGTCCGATGCTCAACTATTTATTCAGCCTCGGCCCGTATCTCGTATTGTACAGAGTCTGTCTCAATTACGAAAACTCTTCGCCAAGAGCGGGTAACTCAGAGAGAACATATAACCGGATAACAATGGTTGGCATGGCAACCAGGGTGTGATTCAGTCACTACTAATACAAGGGTATTATGTACGACAGACAAAGATGTTCTGCTTATTTTACAATCGTGCTTATTTGCACACACTGTTGCTCCCGTTCGTGCGACTTGCTTCACAACTAGTGATGATTCCCGGACTGACAGTACAAATTCTTAACGAAATAAAAGCAGGAATGTGCATCATCTGAGCATAGTCAGCCCATGTTTTTAGTTGGGTAATTATAAGTCCTGAAACGTGCCTAACACAATTAAGAACAGAAATTTACGAAGGCTAGCAAGATTCCATTGTCCTGCAACTGTCTCTTTCCACTGGCGAGGATTAGCAGCAGCAGCAGCACTCGTATTGTCCCTTAAACAATACATCAGAGAGGGCGTCTCGGGCCCTGCGGTAACGGGGCCACCACACTGCCTAATCATATTCTAACCTGCCTTGAGATTAATTAATTGATTGCCGAATTGTTTACGGTTAAGCATCAATTCGTCACAGGTAATTAAGTACCCATCTATCCACCTACTTGCCGAAATATACGTACAGCTATGTAACTAACTAACTAACTAACACCGTTAGATCTACTGACACACATAAACCGAGTCGCTAACAGCGCCTTTAAATGAACTACACACAAGCAGGCAAACACTGTGACAACAGAACCCGAAGTTTCAATGCCATAATATCAAAGCCCGCCACTGGATTCTATCCTCAGACGCTTCCATTTACAGCCCATTCTAAGAACCGGTTTCCCATACATCTATCTTCAAGCTGAAGAACCAAGTCTTCTGAGACGTTACCCCGTGTAGGCCGGTAAATAGGTACAGACATGTCAGAAAAGAATACTGTCACCATCTTGAAGGGCTAGCAGCGTAACAAGAGACTTCTTGGTAACAGTAAGGTCCTCCGAAACGTCGGTACTTACTGGCCAGTCCCAGCAGATTTGTACTGTCGTGATAACCTCACAACTCCCGTAGTGATCTTATTTTCCCTTTTCCTCGGCCTTCCAAGTGGCCGATTTCCAAAAATGGCCCTTTCAAATTTTATTACGTAGCACATCTCTCTCCTCCTACCGAACTATATTCACAAAATAAAACGCAAAGAATTCATCTAAATTGGCATAATATAAAATTAATGTGTTCCATGTCCGTGCACTGCATTATGCCAAAAACACTAATCACCAACAAATGCACAAAGAGAGTTTTATCATCAATCGTAACACACTCCTACATGTTTCGACCCTGCTGGGTCATCTTCAGGGAGAAACTTTTCGTTGCCGTTACACTAGGGTTGCACTTTACAGTTGAGTAAGAACGTGCTGTTGACTTTGCACTGCGTTGTTTTTGGAGGCGTGAACTCTCTGTGGTGCCGGCCTGCAGGCCCGGACCACGAAGAGTTCACGCCTCCAGTACACAGTACACAGTCAACAGCACATTCTCACTCAACTGTAAAGTGCAACCTTAGTGTAACGACAACAGAAAGTTCTCCCTGAAGATGACCCAGCAGGGTCAAAATATGTAGGAGTGTTACGATTGATGATAAAACTCTCTTTGTGCATGTGTTGGTGATTAGTGTTTTTGGCATAATATAATATAATACAATATATGATGTATTTTAAAAACAAAACAACTATATTTTCTGTATGGTCTAAAGGAAAGCATGAGAAACTCGGCACCTAGGGTTGCTAGTGGCAGCGCCATATTCTTGCGGCTTAAATTGCCGGCGCTAGTAAAACCCAGGCATCGAGGGGAGGTTAACAACGATAACAGAACATCACGAAATGTTCTCAGTGGATCATTTGTACGTAATAATTTCGCTGTTCGCATATTTTGGTTCCTAACACTACGGCGTGAAGATAAATCAGGGGAGGCGGTATAACTCCCGCGCTTTCTTACCACCAGCATTAGTTGGGTGTGAGTTGTCATCGTCTCTTGTGTCACATGATTTAAGTGCGCAATAAATCTATTATAAACTATTAGACTTCAAAAAAGAAACACTTTTTCAATTATTAACAACCTACAGCACCACGGTTACTAAATAGTCTTTCTTTTACCGCCGCACCAAGTACGGCGCCGTTCATCAAATAGCAAACTTTCATCCGCTGAAATATCCCGCAAGAGTTGCGGTGCACAAGACAGCGATAAAAGAAACACGATGTAAATCAGAACCTGCTTTAACCCTTTAAAGACGAAGCGTATCTGTTTTATGTAAGGACTCAGCGCGTACCGCGCAGTAAACACGCTCCACTTCGGTTATAAAAACCAATCTCTTAATGTTATATAAGGCAAAAGTTGCTGTTTGTTCTGAGATCCGTACAAAACACATAAACGCAATGTGGGCACCACGTAGAATTTTTTAATGTTAAACCTGGTGGTACGTAAAGTTACCGCCAGGCTTGAAAAGGTTAACACACGTCTTTTTCCCAAAGACCGTGTTTATGTGTTTCGTATGATTCTCTAAATATACAGCCGTTATTCCCTCACACGGCACTATCTATTGTGATATACTGTCTCTTGTGCAGTAGGAACTAAATCTGTAACCAATGTTTGGAGAAATTTCAGACTTCAGAAGGTTGAAAGCATTACTTTGATGATCTAAAACTGCAGAAATGTACGCAATGTGTATACGTTTAATTATTGAAAATTCAGTCTTATGTAGAAATTTGTAGTGTCAGTAGCGAATGAACGAGGTATTGTGGGCATATTCTTGTTTGTTTGTTTGTTTGTTTGTCTGCCTTGCTTGCTTGCTTGCCTGTTTGCTTGTCTCGCGCTCCCCCAATCTACTGCTATCGCAGATTTCACGATTTAACATTTCCCATCAATTTCGTAAGCCCTAAATAAATGTTCGAACATTTAAAATGCATTGAAATATATTCTTTCTGGTGTTTTCTTTAGTCAGTACTTTTGAAAGGAGACTTTATTTCGTTATTCGCGCCTGTATTTGCAATCCCTTACGCGCAGTTAAGCTGTTTTGAATGGCTCGACGTTAGCAATTTTTTCTACCACACACTTCAATCCCAATCGCTAAGAAATCTCAGTTCAGCGTTAAGAAATAACGCGTCCACCAGTAATCCTCGATGTGGGCACTGACGACGTACAGGAGATTTGAGAGCTCAAGGCTGGTGAAGAAATTCTGGGGTGGAGGCGCAAGGTTACTTCGAAAATTAGTAACCACCGGCTAGACAACGCGTGTCGTAATGCAGAAGACAACATTCTAAATAACTTCCACGCTAGGCACGACACATCTCGCCCTTCTGGGATGGACTTAACCTCTTAAAGCCTAGCGGTAACTTTACATACGACCAGGTTTAACATTAAAAAATTCTACGTGGTGCCCACATTGCGTTTATGTGTTTTGTACGGATCTCAGAACAAACAGCAACTTTTGCTTTATAAAACATTAAGAGACTGGTTTTTATAACCGAAGTGGAGCGTGTTTACAGCGCGGTACGCACTGAGTCCTTATATAAAACAGATAAGCTTCGTCTTTAAAGGGTTAATGTCTGAGAAATGTGTGAAAGAAATATGTCCCGCCAACTGTCTATGATTTACCTCTCCTCGCGACTTTTAAAAATAGAAATATCATACGCGAAGGCTTCTTTTTAAAAAAAACCGCTAAGGAAATACTTGGTTAAATACAACTTTTCTAATTGTACAGAGACGACCTCTTGTCTACAGGCCCATAAGGTACTGTGAAGGCCTACAATGCATTTGTGAGGTTAGATACAAAAAAAACAAATATGTAGCTGCAGTACCAGTCACGCAGGTCTAACTGGTAATTCACATCCCTGGGATCAGGGATCCGGAAGAAGACCGCTTCCAGGCGTAGAGCTTAGTTGTGAATGTATTAAATAAGCAGTCGTGGACAACAGATAAGAGGTGATCCTCCAGTTTGAGGGACTAGCGTCGAATTAACAACTTTTCATATTAAGAAACACGTCAGGAAATAGTATAAATTGCCTCGAAAGAGGAAGGCGTATACTTCACACGTTTCAATTTTATTCCGTCCATTGAAGAAACCTTGTGACAGCAGCAACGAAAATTTTTCTTCCACAGCAAAAGAAAATTTCTTCACCAGCTGAGCGACTATCAGACCCGTGTTTTCCAGCCCTTTCACCATCAAGGAAAACTTAAATAATTTGTCATATCCCGAGGAACCCGTAACTATGAAAACTAAAAAACAAAGAGGCAGTTGGTAGCGTACGGAGATTACACCAGTGCTACCAATTGCCGGACAAAAATTCCCGCGATATTTTCGTGTAATATTTGGAATTTTTCGCTGTATTTCAAGATCTGTATTTATTTATTCATTCCACGATTTATCGCCGAACTAAAAACTTTCACCAAATCCTGGTTGGGAAACACTGTCTTAAGACTTTTAAAGGAAGATCATCTTGCACGGTAACAAGTAATATTTGTCATTTCACATGGCAGCAAACCGATATCAATTAAATTTGGTACTGTGTTATAGGTAAAGCGTCAGATAAGAGTTTTACTTAAAGATGGTGGAAATTGTTAGGGTAGATAAATAGAATAAAGGGTGTGGAATGCTGCTGAAACGATAGTGACACCTGATAGCTGCAGCAGTTGGGGAAAAAAAGCCTGTCACAGTAGAACTTTTTCCACCAAAGATACCGCAAGAACATACGGAGTTCACTTTAGCCCAAATTCGCATATTTTACATAAACAGCACAGATTTCTTCAAAAACATCATAAACCTTGACACATAACATAAAATATAGACCACAGTCATGAGGATTACGCGAATATTTTCAGTATGCTAAACATTCAAGAAATTTAAAGGTAACAACACGGGTAATAACGTAGCGACGTGTAATGCCACTGGCTAGGCAGCAAGAGCATACAATCCACAGTAAACAAAATGCATGAAGTATGCGGTCACAATAGCAAAGAATCCACCTGGAAAGCCCAAATGCATTTCTATGCCCGTCGCTAAGGTACAGTGTGTTTCAAGCAACACAGAGCGAACGTACGAGTGTTGCGAGGAATTATACGCACATTTCCAGTCCCGTGGCTTAGGCAAGTTGTAGTAGCAAACAGCAAACATTCGATCACTGGCAGAAATCCTATGTGTATTTCCATCGCCATTAGGGCTTTCCACTCCCACGGCATCGGCAGAGTGTTTCAAAAAACCGGTTGCAAACCCTCGAATTTTGGGAAAAAACATACTTTTCTTGCTACACAAAATAGCGCATCCCCTCTCTTCCTGCGCTCCTCGCACATACACGACGTATAACACAGCGACACTTTCCGATACCTGAACATTACGTGTATTTTTTATTGAGGAGTCGACAGGAAGCTATAAACATTCTAAATATAAGATAAAAACCGTCCTCATAACTTCAATATAGATTGTTATTTATAAAATAAAATACAAATAACATAAAATCCACACAGTAAGTAAAAATTACTACTTTCTAATATCTAATACCCAAAATAGCACCCACAATAATTTAACTATATGCTACCTGTACCTAGTTTACAAGTTCTTAATTGCCAAGTAAGGTTGTCTACCGACTCACGTCAAAAACCCCCACACGCAGCTCACGGCAGCCAGGTGCTACCTTCAAGAAAACTGCAACCATGTCACCAATTACAGGGGAGCACCAAAAGAAAATACACATCGAATCTTCTTCAAAATATTTCTCCAAAATCCCAGCTATCAAATCAATCTACCAATTTTATGACTAAATATATTGGTTTTAATATTACAGGTAACGCTGTATTTTATACAGCGAAATAGTTTAACCTTAGACTCAAATATTAACCATATATACAAAAATGCCTTTACAAAACTGTAATGCCTCCAAGAGATCTCACAGGCAATAACCCTTCTTACATCATCTCTTGTATTCAGCCCTGATGATGATCACATGACTGATCGAAACATGTTGCCTTGTATTTTATTTTGTACATAACAATGTGTATCGAAGTTGTGAGTACGGTTTTTACCTTATATTTAATTCTTATTCTCATATCGGTATGCAATATATAAAGAAACATTTTAAACCTCTGCGCTCACTAGAAAGGGTTGGCAAACTTCATGTTTCGGCTGCTTCACCTCCACGGAAAGATCCTTCTTACGCATCAGACAGGAGGCTCGGTGGACCGCCACACAATCTGGAAGAAGTGGTGACGGACAGAAATGGATTACCGCTCGGGAATCGAACCCCGGTAGTTCAGCCGGTCACTGACTTATCCCGGATCTTACCTGCGACGCAGTAGCAATGATTTCCAAGAAAGTCTATGTCATTAATTTAACCGCGTAAATAGCTAACTCCGTGGAGCGGTATCTTTCTTAGGAAACAAAGGGTCGGCCAGTTTGTCAAAAAAAAGAAACTTGTCTTATATGGGAACCGAAGTTCCATTACCATTTTCAGAACAGCTGGTCACTGGTGCTTGTCTCGAGTCAGCAGCAGTATGGTCTATGAGGAGACCAATATTTAAAAGCCATTTATTATGACCCTTTCACTTACGTCTAGATCGCCCAAATGGTCTCTTCCACCCAGTGTTTTAAATAAAATGTGCTAACTAAATAACTAACTAACTCCATACCGTAATAACTGTCCTTACTGAGAAGTTATTTGGCTCTAAGCTTGTTAAAATCTCCCCGGAACTTAGGGAAACCAAAGTTCCATAACCCTGTTTAAAACAGCCCTCCATCTGCCCTATCCTGAGCCAGGTAAATCCAGTCACAACCTCCCATCATATTTCTATAACGTACAGTTAAATATTATCCTAATCGAGAAGAATGAGATGGGCGGGGCATGTACCACGTATGGGGGAAAAGAGAGGTGCATACAGGATTTTGGTGGGGAGACTTGAGGGAAGGCGAGCACTTGGAAGACCCCAGCGTAGATGGGAGGATCATATTAAAATGAATATTCAAGAAGTGGGATGTGTGGCATGGACTGGATTGAGCTGGCTCAGGATAGGGACAGTTGCGGGCTCTTGTGAATGCGGTAATGAGCCGCCGGGTTCCATAAAATGCGGGAAATTTCTTGAGTAGTTGAGAAACTGTTAGCTTCTCAAGAAGGCATCTGCTCCATGTAGTTAGTTAGTTAGTCAGTTAGTTAGTTAGTTAGTTAGTTAGTTAATATCATCCTCCCACCTGCACCTAGGTCTTCCAAGAGAATCTCTGCTTCAGGTTTTCCAGCCAAAATCCTGTCTGCACCTTCTTCAGTCCCATACGTGCCACATGCAACACCCCCCTCCCCGCAGGCCGCTCATACGTCTTACTTTAATCACCATAACAACATCAGGTGAGGAGTGCAAACCATGCAGATCCTCAATGTCCGGTTTTCTCCAGAATTCTGCTACTTCCTCTTTGGATCGAATAGTATTCTCGATCAACAGCAGCGTATACGAGGTTCTAGGTTCTCCAGCTGTGCTGCTGAAGATACACGTCTCCTGGCTTATCACACCGTGTCGACTGATGATTATTGACATTTCGAAGAAACGCAGTGCTTCCATCTTCGGAGCCAAGGAATCCGAGAATTGTGGAATGCTGGGAGCCTCCAGAAGATGGCATCATGCCCCTTCGGAACGTCAGTAAAAATGTACAAGTCGGCACGACGTAATAAACCCGAAGACTTCAATCTAGACCCTTAGCTTATATCTTCCCTTAAAATAGTGGCAAAAGATTCACGTTGTCACCTCATTTCTCCGACTGAGACCCTAATTAAGCGTTAGCTAACACTGAGGCGCAGAGTCCTCCTGGGGTAGTAGCTATGGATTTAGCGAAGGGGCGGTGGCAAGGACAGGGACGGGGCCAGGGGCAGTGGCAGGGACAGGGACAGTGTTCACTGTTACAACGCCCAAAAATAGTATTGTGGTCCGCGCAGTAATGAACACATGGGAGATGAAAATATTGAGAACGATATATATGCCACTGGTAGTACAAGGAATATGGAGAATAAGAGCTACGCAGGAATTGCGGGAGCTATATACGTAGAAATTTATACATAGTAGCAGACATTAAAAAGAAAAGATTGCAACAGACAGGATATCTAGTAAGAACTGATCATTGAACGGTAAGTTGAGGAAATATCTGAGGGTAAACCGGAGGGAAGAAGAATGGGAAAACCTAGATTAAGATGGTTGCAAGATGTTGAAAATATCTAAGGGAGATGAAGGATAAAAGATGGCGACGGCAGGCAGTGGACAGAGAAAAACGGATGGGCGTCAGTAATTAACCTTTTAAAGCCTAGCGGTAACTTTACGCACCACCAGGTTTAACATTAAAAAATTCTACGTGGTGCCCACATTGCGTTTATGTGTTTTGTACGGATCTCAGAACAAACAGCAACTTTTGCCTTATAAAACATTAAGAGACTGGTTTTTATAACCGAAGTGGAGAGTGTTTACAGCGCGGTACGCACTGAGTCCTTATATAAAACAGATACGCTTCGTCTTTAAAGGGTTAAGGAGGTCACGGTTGTCTGGGTGCCGTGGAGCCAAGCAGTGCGTAAGGTCCACGCAGTACCCCAACTAACATGTACCCGAGACTCATCGCTTAGGTCTACAGTGGCCGAAACGTGAAATAATGCTCACTATCTGACGACGAGATGAATGAGACTGGACCTTTGCCCCCACTCCTATGCATGCGTTGATATGGCGGTGCTTATATTACACAATATATTGCCCGCACCAAATCTGCACCACTGTTTGTTTGTGTGGTTGATTTTATGGTTATGGCAGTATCTCATACTGCACAGTATTGTTGATAATATGATAATTGATTAGTGTACTGAAATGTAGTTGAAAGGAATCGTCGGTGGTGTAATTCAAACACACTGCAGGGAGTGAGGGAAATAACAGCCGGTGTCCCGCCCGACAGTCTGGTATTACTCAGCACTTGGTCGTGATATGTAATAAATCCAACGCCGATATTACTTGTTTCAGTTATTATAACCTTATTAAGCATTTGAAGACAAAAGATAATCTGTTTTATATAAGGACTGAGCTCGTACCGCGCTGTAAACACTCTCTACCTCAGTTATAAAAACGAATCACTTAATGTTTTATAAGGTAAAAGTTGCTGTTTGCTCTGAGATCCGTACAAAACACACAAACGCACTATCAGTGCAATCTAGAATTTCTCAACNAGTGCGTACCGCGCTGTAAACGCTCTCCACTTCGGTTATAAAAACCAGTCTCTTAATGTTTTATAAGGCAAAAGTTGCTGTTTGTTCTGAGATCCGTACAAAACACGTAAACGCAATGTGGGCACCACGTAGAATTTTTTAATGTTAAACCTGGCCGTGTGTAAAGTTACCGCTAGGCTTTAAACGGTTAAAGTACCCGCTAGGCTTTAAAAGGTTAACATAGGGCGATACCTTGACACGGACGTCGTCCGCTCTCCCATGGACGCTTTCAACTCGCTACGAATATACACGTTACTAGCTGACGCATATGAGCTGCCACTATCTTTCTGGTCAATCAATAGGACGACACGTCACGTCGAGTCGCGTCGCGTCGCGGGGATTATGGACACGGCTACCCAGTCAATCACTCAGTCGCCCGCAGCCCCTACATATCAGCAACCTGTTCTGCAGCACAGGCTACCTATCAACAATCGCTACACTCACTCAATGGCACAACGTCTTTCAGTTCAGCCGAGAGCTGCTCAATTGATCCAGATATTCGCTGTCTATGTGAAACACGAAAATAGATCACCACCTTTACTAAAGCCCGCCAGTGGATGCAATCTTCAGCCAGCTAAAAAATCCAATGTCTACTCTACACCCCATCGCTCTAACATGAATTTAAATGTTATCCACCCACTGATTATACAGGTTCTATTTATGTAATATCCTGTGTTATTTTGCACAGTTAGTCTTCGATTTGCGAACAGGATACGTTTGAACACCTGTTCTTAAGTCAAGAATATGTAATGAGGTGGAATATACACCTTTCAGCAGGTGGAGTGTGATTCAAACAGTCTCTCCTTTATGCTATACATCCCGTTGAGATAAAATATCAAAAGTCCAGTTAAGTGGCCTTTCCGCTGACCCAATAACGGACGTTGCGATAATAAATTTTTGCGTACAGTTCGACATGTCCTTCGAAATTTTAATGGCACTTTTATAGCAGGATGAATCGATTTTTTTTATTATTATTTTTTATTTTAGTCGTAACTCCGGTTGGTGGGGGCCGCGGTGGCGCAGTTGGTTGAGGCACTGTGCTACAAACCGGCAGGTCGCGGGTTCGATTCCCGATGGTGTCATAATTGGCATAATCCTGTCGGTAGCCTCTCAGCCTCTAACAGAAATGAGTACCAGGAATATTTCCTGGGGTGTAAACGCGGCCGGTGCGTAGGGCTGACAACTTTACCACCTTCAAGTGCCGACTGTCTAGAAATCTGGGAGCCTCGACCTCCTGGAACCCTGTGGGCCTGTCCAGGCCTGTAATGGGACTGCTTTACCTTTTTTTTATTTTTTTTTTACTCCGGTTGGTAGTAAGTGGGACGGTCGTGGCTGTGCTTGGTTTATCTAAGTTCCAAATTATGTCCTCAGCAATCTTACCTTGCCACGACCTCAGTCTGTTTTCAACCCTCACAGCAAGAAACGCATTTTCGCACACCGTTAAACAAGTCCAGCTGTAATTTACGCGTCACGCTATTTAGACTTTCAGATGGGACTCGAGTAAGTAAAATACACGAAGTTCTGTTTCACGTTTGTTTTATTTAGGTGTGCAATTTGATATCTCATTCAGAAAAATTAACAGCCCTTTGGTGACTTAAAAGAAAGAAGTCCAATGAAGAACATGCACAGTTGGAGGGCCTTACAGTTCACTGTCACCGTTAGAATGTAAACATAAAAAAATTCGGACAAAAGGCCCATATGAAAAAACGAAAATTCGTTTAAAAAGTACGCCGGCAATCTGATGCGAAAATACCGCTGTCAAACAGTCGGTATAACACAGTGTCTTCTTTTGATTTTTGCGTGGTTGGTAAAGGATCCAATAAATGGCAAATGATTCAGAAATTGGGTAAATTTCACCCTATAACCTGCCATGAAGGCAGAGAGGTGGACGAGACGTATAATTTTTTCTTTCTTTAGCCTCGGCTCTAGATAGGGATAAGTGCTTAATCCCACATCCCGGCGGCTTTACCCCCGGAAATGACCCGTTAACCATTGTATAGGAGGCTGGGCAGGCCCCAGGGTCGGTAGGGACAAGTGCGGAGAATTCCCCCTCCACCGGAATTCGATCCCTGGACCGTCCTCAGAAATTAGGAAGTATGAAGTAAAAATATACGTGTTTAGAAACGATAAAATGGAAGCACTGTATAGAACCTTCCAATATGCGTGCTATCCAAGAATCCCGAAAAGGGAGCAGTTCAGTGTGCGTGGAAATTAAGAAAAAGAGGATAAATAAAAAGCTGTACATAAAGGTTATTCGCTTTACCTCAGCACATGTCAGACGAAATGATCACCGAAAAGCTCCAGCTTATTGAGAAAAAGTATATTTGCAGCTTCGAGACTGCGTAATGCCCCCCTCCCCTCCCCTCCCCCAGGCCCACGCGTGGCAAAAGCACACCCACTCCCACTCGGTCAACCCCAGTCGTCCTAAGGTACACAATACAACCACATTTCCCGCGTTAAGTGGGTCCCTGTCACCACGGCACGGCGCATCCTCGGGTTGCGGATGGAGGAACGGCCTCCAGTTATGCAGGGTAGCTGCGAATATATTGAGTAAGCAGTCGCGGACAGCCGACAAGGGGTGGTCCCCCAGCTTGGGGGTTGGGCGAGGTGCTAACAGCTCCTCACCGTAAAAAAGTATGATGTTACAAAACATACAGACAAGCCTCGGACCTGGACCGATTCTTCGGTACGGGAAAGGGAAATGAGTTTTGTGGATTGAGCTGGCTCAAGATAGGGACAGGTGGCGGGCTCTTGTGAATGCGGTAACGAACTTCCGGGTTCCATAAAATGCGGGAAATTTCATGACTAGCTGAGAAACTGTTAGCTTCACAAGAAGGCCTCTGCTCCATGGAGTAAGTTTCCCGGTGCGGCTGCTCTTATTAGATTATTTGACCCTGAAGATGAAGACACTACGCTCGTTCGAAACATTTCGAAACTTCAGTACTTATCAACCCACAGACAAAACCTCACAGAAGACGTGAATCTTCGATAACGGGGACACTTTCTCTTGAATTAAGAAGCCGGGGACCACAGCATGAAATTCACCTCCATCAAGTGCCCAAGTTAAAACTGCGTGCAGATGTATCGTCAAACGTCCACATTCACACGCACCTGGCGCGATGCTTACCTTGAAGCAAAGAAACAAATTTACTTTCAGGTCTAGACCAATGTCTACATCCGCATGTATGTCAACAAAATGGTCCCCACATCGTCTCAGTAGCATCCAGTCATATACGCGTATTGGAGCTGCCTTAAGTTGCCAAGCAAAGTGTAAGAATTTCGCGTTTATTTCAACAGCGCTACATGTCACACGATATATCCTTGTAACTACACAGCCCTACACTCTTACGCCCAAACATCATGTAATAAAACGTACGAGTCCTGTACGGAGCAGCCGTTAAATTCCACCGTTTTCTAATTTGAAATGGCAACACTAGAGAAACGAGGAATTCAAACACAGCGTTATAAACTACTTTGAAATGCACAGACGGTATTATTGTTTTAATTATCAAAAAATCTCCAGAGCCTTTAAGGTAAATCTGTATTATACCTACGATTCGGGATATACCCATTTTACACCAGAACTAAATACCTGCATATGAGTGTGTGTTGCGTATGTGTGTGTGTGTGTGTGTGTGTGTGTGTGTATGTATGTGTATGTGTGTAGTGAAAACATCCATAAATATTAATATATTTCTAGCAAATTTTACATACATAGCCTAAAGACAAACACGCACCATCACTCTTAAATCTGCCAGTGTTGCCAACCTAGGCACACAGCCGGCTTGTGAATTTTAACAACTCCCACCTGAAGGAGACAATCATTATGTACATAAAACAAAACAAAGCCAACAAACATTTCAAATGCTAATGCACACGATAAAAGTTTTGTCAAGCCCGACCTAAATGTATTTATCAGTGTCTGGTGTTTTAGAATAATAAACCTCTCACCATTACCAGTTTACTAAGTGGTTTCACACTATCAACTTTTGAGAAAGCAAACAAAAAATTTCACCAGTTCAAACCTCGAACAGTTCTCCCAAATTTAGAACGCCACATTCTGAATCCTTCAGACTCCTCACTATCCTTTCCAAACCACTCTCTAAATACAAGTGATCATTAACCAAGAGGCTTCTCCGCCCAAGTTATGTACGCATTTCATGTTTCTTCGATTCGAAGAGTTACAATGTAAGTACGAACATTTCGGCGGAACATACAGTATCCATCTTCGGGGTACATCGACGACAAAATCTCCGTTATAACCTCAATCTCGTTAACATTCCCTTTCCTAATCTTACAGTGAACATGCGTGGCTTTTAGACAGTTTAAATCACTGATCACGCAGAAATAACAGAAGCAGAGGACGCTTTCCGCTCTAAAAAGCCGTTCTGCAAATTCTGAATAACTTCCAAACAGAAGAAAATTACAAACAGCAAACAGCAATGTCCTTCGTAAAGATGTATTCTGAAATAAGGAACATTTAACCCTTTAAAGACGAAGTGTGTCTGTTTTATATAAGGACTCAGTGCGTACCGCGCTGTAAACACTCTCCACTTCGGTTATAAAAACCAGTCTCTTAATGTTTTATAAGGAAAAATTTGCTGTTTGTTCTGAGATCCGTACAAAACACATAAACGCAATGTGGGCACCACGTAGAATTTTTTAATGTTAAACCTGGCGGTATGTAAAGTTACCGCTAGGCTTTAAAAGGGTAAGGAGAGGCAGAACTTACGATGCACTTGTCATGTAGCCAGGCTGAGGGTGCAAGGAAGTCACGCGGAACTTTTTTAGTGGTGAAGGGCCCCGCAGCCTTAAGGCTTACTGTGCAACCCTGTGATGAAAATGATGATTATTTTTTGTCCTTTTCCAAATAACGGAGCACCAGTGAAATGAAACTGACAGGGAAGACCTGTCCCAGTGCCACTTTGCCCACCACAAATCCCAAATGGATTGACTACGGATCGAAACCGGGCCTCCGCGGTGGGAGACCGGCGGCTAACCGCCTGAACCATGGCACGGCCCGTACAGAATTTTACGTAGGATCCCTCTTGGAAAATATCTGCTTGGAAACCTTTGAGATGGATTTTCAATATGGAAGGTTGACTAAATTGACTCAGGGTCGTTTTCAATGCCGGATGGTCATTATGCTAGGGCATCATGTCATGCGACCAGTTATTTAATAGCCAAATTACCTAATCCGTTAAAAGACAATCGGAACATGCTATAGGCCGAAACATGTGTTCACATTCTCATCACCATTTTCAAGACATTCTTGCTCCTGTTCTTTCCTTCATTCCACCTACCTTCTTTATCCCTTTATTCCGTTCCTAATACATCTGCAAGTTTCGCTCACCTTTACATTTGAACTGTTGCAATGTTCCAAAACCTCCTTGCTTTAGTTTCTCGTTTCTTAACCTTTTAAAGCCTAGCGGTAACTTTATGTACCGCCAGGTTTAACATTAAAAAATTCTACGTGGTGCCCACATTGCGTTTATGTGTTTTGTACGGATCTCAGAACAAACAGCAACTTTTGCCTTATAAAACATTAAGAGACCGGTTTTTATAACCGAAGCGGAGAGTGTTTACAGCGCGGTACGCCCTGAGTCCTTATATAAAACAGATACGCTTCTTCTTTAAAAGGTTAATCTGAATACTTTCAGTCAATTTTCTCTGTTTCTTTGTCTGTGTAGAGTTCGGTACTCTTCCTGTCTTCACATTCCCTTAATATTATCTTCCTTCATCTACCGTTACTTTTCTCTATTTTGTTGTCTCGCGCTTCCTTTCGTTTACATTCATCCTTTTGATTCAACGCCAATTACAAATGACGCTACAACATAACCCCAGGAATCTACAGTCTCTGAATAACTGCGTTAATGCACCGCCGGTAAATTTTATTCGATCGGTATCGATATAGGGCTTCACTATCGGTGTTTCACACTTAGCTACGCCATATTTTTATGTAAAATTGAGAGAACAGGTAACAGATGAAATCAATACCTAGTTGTGTGGAGTCGCAATGCATTATTAGTACCGCTACTGCGTGCAGAACGTAATAATATTGTCCGTCACATCCGAATGTTTGTACAAGTCTGTGTGTCTGCGTAGGAGGGCCGACGATGGGCAGAAACACTGGCGCCAGCCGAGATCAATCACGTCATTACCAATAAATCACCCACGTACACTTACGTACTCACTCCAAACTCGATAAATCCTCTTGGCATCTTTACAGGACAGAATAAAAAAAGTGGAATATTTCTTATGGTATATAAAAAGATAACAAATGTAAGGCTACATAACTCCTGTATCCCAGTACGTTGTGTCTAGCAGGCATGTTACTGCATCTATTGTCAAAAGATTCGCCATTGTACACGCATGTACGTCCGAAGACGAAACAAGGTAGGCAATGTACGTGCAAGGTAACATTGCGGCGCGTTGGCGTACACATTTTAGCCGTGGAAAGGAAATAAAATATTCCCTTTGTACTTTTGACGTACATATGTCTTTGTGAACAGCATAATAAATATCGAAAACGTTGCCCTGGAAAGGCAACAATGCGTTGTATTTATTTCTAGGCTACATATGTTGCTGCCAACATGAAACATACTTGGGTCTTCATGTAAATTGCCCGATATTTTTGTCCGATTTTAACCAAATTTGGTGTTCATAAAAATCATCAACACCAAATTTCATGGAAATCCGTCCAGCGGGAGTGGCGCTGTCGTACATGTGGACAAAACATGAAGAAGCTAATACCCTCTATTCGCGTCTATGCGAACGCGCCTAAAAAGAACGCACCAAATAACTTAATTCTGTTCTCGATGACTTTCTACATTAGACAATGACTGCACGGTGTCGCCCATTCACTTGTTCAAATCCCAGGGGCGGCAAGATGTTTTCTGTCCTCCATGTCCGTCCCTGGGGCCCACAATGGGTACCGGATTTCTTTGTCGGGTCGTGCCGTTGACCACCCACCCACATCTAGCACCAATGTACTCCCCCTACTCATGTATGTATGTACATATGTACGTATGTATATAGGTATGTATGTATGTATGTATATATGTGTATATATATATACACACACATACATATATATATATATACATTCATGGCGTGTAGACAGACGGACGTCTTCTCCTTTACGTTGTTGGTAAAACCGAACCGGCCTGACCGTCAGATGCGGAAATTCTAGATCCACGACTCCTTTTTCAGCATGTTTTTGTTATTTTCTGCCTTTCTTTCTTTACATTAGCGTGCAAGGCGGCTCAAAGGCAACACACTTGTCTTGGCTTCGGGACGTGTCTCTTCGAATCTTGGTTGGTTTACCGAATCTCCTCAGTTTCTTTGTAGTTCTCTTCAATGGGTCGCAAAAAATTTTCGGACAGTCAGCTGATTATGCCACGGCCGCTTTTATGCACGTCCCTTTAAATTCACTCTCCCCTGATCATCCTTCCTGTTTACACTGTGTCCTAAGATACAGATGGCGTCATTAAACAAATAACAAACGGAAAAACTAATCATCCTTCATATTTGTACTTCTTTCCCTTTCCCCTTCACATCCCTTCTCCGCTTCCTTATTGCTAATCCCTTTACTTTCTGTCTTTCTTCCACATTTTCTCTCAGTATCTCTGACTGGCCTCACACAGTATGGACTCTTTCAAACTGCCACAAGACCGTAACAGACGCAGTCTACGAAACATCCCCTATCCTTTATACCCACACAGCGCACACTATCCAACGGAAATAAACCCACGACAACGCTGAACTTTCCACAAACACGTAGACGATTACAGGTCGCACAGCGCTGTCAGAGAGGAGTGGTATCGGAGATTCCGACGGCTGGCACAAAGCTCAGATATATTCCAGGCAACTGAAAATGTCTGCGGGATATTTGTTGGGGAAGAATTTGGAAAACAGGATATTCTGAAAGCCTAGAGCAGATGTAAGGGTGACAATAAAATAAATATTATGTTGTAAGGTCCGACGAAGAAAAGTATTGACTCAGGGTCGTGTCCAAAGGCGGGTTTTGGAATTATTAACGCTGGAACTTAGGGATCTAATACCGGACAGCTGTTACCTAAACGCCTCGAACGAAGAATGTCAGAATTGTGTGCATCACTATAGACGTGTGTTCATTTACACAGCAGATTACATTTTGCCTCTGAATTAATAAACACGACACACAAGAATGCAGGATTTGCAATCAAAACTTCCCTCATCCAGTCACTAGCTGACAACTCAGTGATTACGTAATGTGGCCGCAGGGTACTGCCATTTCCAAACCTGAAAACAAATTCGCAGATCTTACTGACATCTTCCGGGGAGCTCGGGCATCTCAGTATGCCGTTCTCAGACTGCCCTGACCCAAAACTGTAAAACAATGCCCTGCCAGTGTCACATTTTACACAAGAGACTGGCGTGTCCAAAGACTGTTATTCACAGCAACAAACCCTTTGTGTTGGTAAAATTGAACAGACGGCAAATCAGCTGACACTGAATTAACTGTTATTATAAATTGTGCAACAGGGAACTTTAAGCTCTTTATACTAAGGGACAAAAACAGGCTGGGTGCTGTAAAAGGTTTTGATGATGGTGTATAATACTGTGTGGTGATGGGTTTATGGACTTTATCCATCGTCCGAAGAGTAAAATATTAAAATATTTAAAAAGTTAAAATCGCAACGTTTCGGAAGCTGGTACTGCTTCCGTCCTCAGGTGAATGGAGAGGGAGAAGAGAAGAACACCTATTCTGTTGGGCTAGCTCCATCACCGCATTTAGAAAACGTCCACTGATGGAGGCTAGCTCTGTCTAAGGGGTCCAACAGAGTAGGTGTTCTTCTCTTCTCCCCCTCCATTCACCTGAGGACGGAAGCAGAGCCAGCTTCCGAAAAGTTGCGATTTTAATTTTTTAAATATTTTTAATATTTTACTCTTCGGACGATGGATAAAGTCCATAAACCCATCACCACACAGGCTAGGTGTGTTACAGAACATTGTGCTGAGACGATAATTGGACATAAAAGGGAACAATTAACAGGAGACTGGATAGAACTGCGTATTAAGAAGCATCATGAATGGTACACGTGGGCGGTGTGGCACGTGGCACACCGGGGAGCGAAGAGAAATGCACGCGGGGCTTTGGATGGAGAATCTGAACGTAATAACCCGTTTCATAAGGCCAACGCCGGACATCGGGTAGTTGAACCATAAAACAAGAAAAACAGACCACTTTGAAGACCTAGGCGTAGAAGGAAGGATATTATTAAAGTGACTACAAAAAACTTTAAACACCAACGAATGCACAAAGAGTTTTTTTCGTCAATTATAACACTCCTACATGTTTCGACCCTGCTGGGTCATCTTCAGGGAGAAACCTTCCGTTGTCGTTACACTAGGTTGCACTACACAGTTAAGCGAGAATGTGCTGTTGACTGTAGTGCAACCTAGTGTAACGACAACGGAAAGTTTCTCCCTGAAGATGAGCCAGCAGGGTCGAAACATGTAGGAGTGTGTTATAATTGACGAAAAAAAACTCTTTGTGCATTCGTTGGTGTTTAAAGTTTTTTTTGTAAAATATAGTGCACAGACATGGAACATATTAAATTTATTAAAGTGACTCTTAAAGAAATAGGACTCGCAGACGTGAACTGGATTAATCTGGCTCAAGACAGAAACAAGTGGCGAGGCCGTGTGGCCACGGCAATGAACACGGGGCTCCACGAAGTACGGGGAATATCTGGCCACGCGAGTAACTCCCAGCATCTCAAGCACTCGGCTCCACCAAGAGTTAGGTAAGCTATCAGAATTTAGCGTACCTCTCTTAATAAAAGTCTTGGGGTTTCTCCACATGCAGCAGTGTGTCACAACGTACGCTAACAGTAACGAGATGCTGTTAGGTACACAGTTGTCTTATATGATAACCTGTGATGCTGTTCGCTGGTTTAACTTCTCCTGCCTCAACAGCTTGAAGTTTTACATTTCGTTCACTCTGCGACAAACATAAATAAAAATAGTTATTTCTAGTCTTAACATTTCATCTGTCTCGCATCCTCTTCCCGTCCTTTTTTACCCGTTTTTGTAATATTTTCAATCAGTTTTACTATTAACAGCAACGTGTAACACACTGTCAACAGAGATTCAGGTCTTCCAGCATATGGTGCCACGTAGAATGGTAAATAGTCACCGAGGTTTAAGACAATCTTTCTGCCTTAATGTTCAGGGTAATCTGAGAGGAGCTCCTGTCACTCTTTACCAATCTACACGGCTTTGTATTCTAGAAGGCTTGGATCTTCATGAACATTGCATATTGCTGGGAGAACTTCGTAACGCAAAAGGACTTTGTGCCTTCACTCACACGCGCAAGCACGCACGCACGCACTCGCGCACACACACAAACAAACAAATTATATGCACCAAACTGGTTTGGTGCGCATTTCAAGTCCAGTGGTCCCTGGACGTACGGACAGGTTAAAGATTTTTAACAAATGTCTATTTTGACACAATATTTAATTAATGCGTTCCGTGGGTTCTAACAACAAACAGAATACACAGGGTTAACGGATTTCTCTTTCTACTAAAAGCACAGTGTCCTCTGTACAGTAGGAATTCAGTTTCTATACATAACTAGTGTGTTTACACGTCAAAAATGACGGGTAGGCAAATAAATAACAGATTTTTTATTCGCAATGAAATAACATATTTCACATTATTCACACCACGCATTGCTACTGATCAACACACAGTACTAAACCAACACATGCACTCTTGAAACAATCACAGGCTAGCAAGCACAGACATACAGAACCTGGTATTATTTATCAGAACTTTATGATATTAACCCTTTAAAGACGAAGCGTATCTGCTTTATATAAGAACTCAGTGCGTACGGCATGTAAACACTCTCCACTTCGGTTATAAAAACCAGTCTCTTAATGTTTTATAAGGCAAAAGTTGCTGTTTGTTCTGAGATCCACGCAAAGCACATGAATGCAATGTGAGCACCACGTAGAATTTCTCATTGTTAAACCTGGTGGTACGTAAAGTTACCGCTAGGCTTTAACAGGTTAATCATAAACATTTCAGGGCAAACAACAATCTGCCATACTTTAAAATTGTTCCTTGTCTTGCCATTTATTTGGTCAAGAGTTCCATATTATGTGTTACTATTTCTGCACTTGATATGACAAAATATACTTCTCCGTCAGAAAAAAAAAACAAGATCAAGATAAATGCAAGCACGTTCGCATGCTTGCTCCTGTGATCTGTTTATGGTTACTGCGCGCGCTGATGTTATTGGAAACTGTCTCTTTTTAATACACATCACGCGCCACACTGACTTATGTTTGCACACAGGACGCAAAACAGTTATGATCCAAGAAAGTGTTTAAGCGTTATACTTCTATTCACTTCCCTTTGATCCGTTTTAATATTCCAGTATGAAAATGATAATGAGTTCTTTATACACATTTACTTAACCTTTTAAAGCCTAGCGGTAACTTTACGTACCACCAGGTTTAACAATCAAAAATTCTGCTTTGCGCCCACATTGCGTTTATGTGTTTTGTACGGACCTCAGAACAAACAGCAACTTTTGCCTTATAAAACATTAATAGATTGGTTTTTATAACCGAAGTGGAGAGTGTTTACAGCGCGGTACGCACTGAGTCCTTATATAAACCAGATACGCTTCGTCTTTAAAGCTTTAACCCTTTAAAGACGAAGCGTATCTGTTTTATATAAGGACTCAGTGCGTACCGCGCTGTAAACACTGTTCATTTCGGTTATAAAAACCAATCTATTAATGTTTTATAAGGCAAAAGTTGCTGTTTGTTCTGAGATCCGTACAAAACACATAAACGCAATGTGGGCACCACGTAGAATTTTTTAATGTTAAACCTGGTCGTATGTAAAGTTACCGCTAGGCTTTAAAAGGTTAAACAATCACGCAACACGACTTTACTAACATAGTGCTCTGAAGCTTTGTGTCATGTTTTGTTATGCTATCAGCGTGTCAAATAATCGTCACATTTATATCTGATTATTGTCTTGGTAATATATCACGGATTCAGTACAGGTTAAAACAGGCAAGCAAAAAAATGTGTAGCATAACCATGGGAACTGTCATTTTAGAAGTCTGAGCGTTACACGCAGACAGAACGTTGTTTTTACCACAAAATATGTATCAATTTCAGTAAACCTTGCTTTGTAAAGCAGCCTGAACTGATACAGCCCTTGTATGCATGTAATATTGCAAATAATAATGAATTTAACTTAATCTTCTCAATATGGACTTAAAATGTGTACCTGACAAAGATCAATACGCTGGACACAATAGAGTCGCATCCTCTTGCCAGAAAGAACGCCACAAAGCGACAATAAACTCATTGGTCAGGCTCCCAACTTAATAAGACTTACCGACGAAGATCCCCCCCCCCCCAAATGTGCAGTAGGGGCGGGGGGGGGGACAGACTGTCAGTTTCAGAGTGACTTGTACTTGGGCTTCCTTTTCAGATGCCCGACCCGCCCACGAGGTTGCGGTAGGCCCCTATCTTTTGAAAATGCAGCGTCTACAAAAACAACGTTCTCACTACTGGCGACTTCCCACGGCGTACACCAATCCGCGATTTGCAGATACCTGTGTATGTAGTGAGCAGAAATCACACAAAGCCTGAGAATGCAAATTTTCGCAACAATTGGCAAGGTAAAACCCAACACAAGAAAAACATAAGGTTTGAACTTTGCGGTAGTCAAGCTGTACGATACATCTCGAGAACTGTACATCTCGGAGTATATATTCATGTAACACTGCAAATAATATCTCTCATGCTTACTCTTCTCATAATGTAATAAATATGTTAAATACATACACTTGACAAACAGCAAGATCATGTACACATAAGAGGCCCGTCCCAGTCAGACAGGAGTCCCAAGGCGACTCTAACTGCAACAGTCAGACGCTGTATTTAACCTTTTAAAGCCTAGCGGTAACTTTACATACCACCAGGTTTAACATTAAAAAATTCTACGTGGTGCCCACATTGCGTTTATGTGTTTTGTACGGATCTCAGAACAAACAGCAATTTTGCCTTATAAAACATTAAGAGACTGGTTTTTATAACCGAAGTGGAGAGTGTTTACAGCGCGGTACGCACTGAGTCCTTATATAAAACAGATACGATTCGTCTTTAAAGGGTTAATGCGATCTGGTCGTTAGCCCCAAGGACAGCCTGCTGAAGAGTGACTTCGATTTGGGCACAGTCTTCAAAGGGTTAATACTGGAGTTTATTACGATGTGCGTCGATATGACAGGGATTTAGAAACACTGATTTTGCCGTTGGTTCTCTCTCCGGAGAGGAAAACGCATTCGTAAGAAGCAATCCAAAAATAAACAGACAAAAACGGGTGGGTGGATGAGGCGATGGTCTGCTATTTATCAGAAAACATCTGCAGCGGACTCTTCAAATGCCCAAGAGGTAATCAGGTGCCAGTAACAGGTTGCTGTTGGAGCAGGGCGAAAATTTCAATTACGCCTACAGAATCTACAGCCCGTAAACCACCATCACAAACCATTCACCTGATCTCCAAGACCAGGGAAGTACAACATTCCAAGACACATATTAAACTGGCAAATTTCAATACCACAGTCATTTAGTCACTGTCCGCCTAATTACATTAATTATAACAATTAATTTAACAATAATTATAATGTACAACAGTTTTAAAACACTCGACAGTGAAGTTATATTAAAGGCTAATCCACACATAGAGGACCGTGCTCCGACCGGGCCATGAGTGTGCTCCGACCGTGTGCCGAAAGTCTTGTGTCCCTCAAAATCTGCAGTGTGTCACTTCCATTCGAAACACACTGTGAAAGTGTACAGTATACGTCGTGTTCCTACTTCCCATTTTATGGTGCATTCTTATGGCAAAAATGAAGTTTACTAAAGAAAGCAATGGAGTAGGAGGCCTCAGGTGTCAGGGACTTCGGTGTTATTAGCTAGCTAACTAACTAACTAACTAACTAACTAACTAACTAACTAACAACTCCATGGAGCAGAGGCCTTCTTGAGAAGCTAACAGTTTCTCAGCTAGTCAAGAAATTCCCCGCATTTTATGGAGCCCGGAGGTTCATTACCACATTCACAAGACCCCGCCACCTGTGCCTATCCTGAGTCAGCTCAATCCAGTCCGTGCCCTCATCCCACTTCTTGAAGATACATTTTAATATTATCCTCCCATTTACGCCTGGGTCTCCCAAGTGGTCTCCTTACCTCTGGTCTCCCTCTTCGGTGTTATTATAAGAAATAAATAACGTCCTGTGGAACGTACAAATACGTGAAACCGACTTATAAGAAAGTCAGCGTAGCTTCTGCGTGTTTTAATCCAAATCCACGTGATGTACTAAAATTACTTAATAAGGGACGTTCGTCCTTTGGGATACTTTTACGGCCCTCTTAACAACTGTAAATGGATTAGGTCAGGTGGAACGAACTGAGAGGGTACTCTAACAGAGCACTTTCTCACGGCTGTATCTATGGAGATCTCTGTCGTCTTCGACGTGATTCTGTTTATTATCGCATAAATTAACCATAAGTTTCTGAGTGTCCTGTCGGTTAAATCTTCAGGGTAAAGGGAGAAAAGAGGTCCGTCTAAAATCTTGGTGAACTTCTACCAGACTACGAAGGGACACACGCTAGAAGACAGTATTCTTCATAGTTAACTTATCCGTGAGAACTCGGCCCTCACAAAGGAGAGAAATTTTGGACGGCCAAATTAACCCTTTAAAGACGAAGCTTATCTGATTTATATAAGGACTCAGTGCGTACCGCGCCGTAAACACTCTCCACTTCGGTTATAAAAACCAATCTCTTAATGTTTTATAAGGCAAAAGTTGCTGTTTGTTCTGAGATCCGTACAAAACACATAAACGCAATGTGGGCACCACGTAGAATTTTTTAATGTTAAACCTGGTGGTATGTAAAGTTACCGCTAGGCTTTAAACGGTTAATCAGCTTCATACGGTACGAACATGAAAATAAGATATCTGTACGGGCCGGGAGGAGCTGTACGATGCAATGAGATATGCGGATCCAGCACTGTTCAGGTCAAAATATGCCCCGTCTTTCCATAGTTCACGCCACTGGCATACGAAAAGTTACTTACTTGCTCATTTTGAATGCTGTACGACCACCGTGTCCTCACATCTGTCCATGCAACAAATGTTTTCAAACAAACTTCACATACCTGTCAAACGGTTACAAACAACAGTGCGCCATTTACTGCTTACAAAAGTTTTTACAAGATCATTTCATGCTCCGACATGTTTCGGGGGCATCTACCACCGTTATCAGCGATAGTTGTTACACTGCAAGCTGGAACACAAAGTCACCCTTGTTGTGCCCACGCTGCAGAAGTCCACTTCACACTAGTCATCCGCATAAGCTCGACAGTCACTAGGTACGTTGTGATGTTAAGATTAGCCAGCAGCGTAAAAGAGGCACGGTACCGGTAGGTAGATGTCGTCCAGCAATGTACAGGTAGTAGCTGGCACTGTTGCAACAGGCCGTGATGTTCTAGACCTGTGTGGCCTTTCAGTAAAAACGCGTGAGGCCGGGATTGATTCTGTGTTGCACACAATGTCCACTCTTTCTCGCAACGGCGGTAAGGCGATTATTTCCACGAACCTTCTTACACGTTTCCCCTACATTTCCTCAGTATCTGCGGTCGCAAAGCTTAGCCCAGAACTGTACAGCAGCATAAATGAATTTAAAAATTACAAACTTACAACTGCCTTAAAACTGCTGTCTTCTGAAATTTGACGCAGGTATATGGTTACCACCTCTACCTGGTAGAAGGAAATCATGATTTAAAGTTACAGTGCTAATGCTTCGGTGTGCACAGTAGGAAAATAAGATCGTTTCAAACCTTGTGACATTCACCTCGAGAAGTGCCACCAGCACTTCAGGTAAAATTTATTGATATGCGCTATAATAATGTATTTAAAGACAAGTTCAAAGAAGGAACACTATCCACAAACAGAAGTTTCACTTGTGGCTATGTTTCAGTGTTTGCTGAAACTAAGAATTGTAACAAAAGACATTCCCCAGGACAAAATTCTTGAAGTCAAATTACAGGTCATCACTGTCTGATGAAACTTCAACTTGCTTTCAGTGACAGAAGAAAGACCGAAACGAAGCTCGGCTTAGGGTCATTAGATAAGCAACAGTTCCAGTCCTCTACTAAAAGCTACAAGCAATACCACGTGCGAGAGGTTTAAAAAACCCCCAAGTATCACCTGTTCATTCTTTATGGCATAACTTGTTTACATTGGGTAAATGGTGTTATATAATTCTGCTAAAAAGAAGATTTCCTCATTTAAGTCCTTCCAAGAGGAATGTCAGATTGTGCTTGAGATTTAATGACCAGGGAAGAAGAATGCCACTCCTGTAGCTGTTTACATAAATGTTAGATATGTATAATTATCTAACCTGCCTGGAACAATAAATAATTCGGCGAAACAAGACTAAAGCAATTAACATTTTAGGGAACATCTGTCTCTCGAGTAGTAAAGTAAATGCAAATTCTGCTCGCAAAAAAGAAATTGGAGAACCCTGCTCTACCAAATTATTCACCACCAGAAGAACCTAACATTTCGCATAAAACTTGGGTGGTAAAAAGGAAGATTTTGGTATTTTGGTATTCATTGTTCCAGTTGGCATACATACATTCAGAGAGTTTTTGCTAACACTAGTTTTTGAATTTGAGCCTGATGAGGGCCGAATGCGGCCGAAACCAGTTGCTCTGTTTTTAATCTATACATAATAATAAACATATATTGTTGGCTATCTGACGGTTTTGTACTTATATATACGTTTGAAAAAGGAAGACTATTTGTCTTCTTGCATATTCCCATAATATTCTGTATAGTTGGACCAACTGTCTGTCAGCATTCCTTACCTAGCTTCTCGCTTATATCAGCCCGCCCCCGATGAAATGGACAGCAAGTGCGTAGTCCCTAACTCCACAGCCTCCAGCAGCTGAGTGGTCATGTGATCAACCGAAGAATACCTGGCATTGTGGTTTTCCCAGAATAATCTGCATCAGGCCCGGAGGGACACCCGCTGTCGCCGACTTGTTTTGTCCGGCAGCCGGACTTGCGCCTTATTCCATAAAAAGAACTATTGTTGTGAATATAATGAATCGCAGCGCGAGTAATTTTAGATTGTAACGTTGCCTGCGTAACTTAACACTACGACAAGAAGGCTTGCAAAATATGAACCTCCACGAAGTTATCGTCGCAGAGGAGGGAAATACGCAGGTGTCTGGCACGTCACAACCTGCTCGGAGCCCAAAGGTTACTCGATACCAAGACAATGCTGGTCGGCTGAGGTAAGGCGTCTACAACGCAGTCAGTAACGCATTAGCTGAAACTGGCTGGTCAGCGTCACACTTCCACTGCTTTACCCTCGCAGAGCCCTCCTACTATGGCACACATAATGCCCGGGAGGCTCGTTCATCTCACAGATCGTCTAAACGCCGCGACACAGACAAAACCCTGTCTGCAGACGTCGTAGTTAATAGCCCTACCGACTGAGCCACCGCGCTCCGTATTTCCAGTACTGCCATTAAAATATAAAACACACGCGAAATTTTACGGTTGCGTGATAGTCAGATTTTCGGCCTCCCAAGTACAGTACCGCGCTAATGTTTCACGTTTCCTGTTCAGACTCCAAAGTAGAGTTTTATCAGTACCTCAGCAGTATGTTATACGCGTTTATTTTACACTCAACCACCAAAAACGGCAGTCTGTAACTCTACACCCCTAACAGTTCCAGACGATCTGTATTAACCTTTTAAAGCCTAGCGGTAACTTTACATACGACCAGGTTTAACATTAAAAAATTCTACGTGGTGCTCACATTGCGTTTATGTGTTTTGTACGGATCTCAGAACAAACAGCAACTTTTGCCTTATAAAACATTAAGCGATTGGTTTTTATAACCGAAGTGGAGAGTGTCTACGGCGCGGTACGCACTGAGTCCTTATATAATTCAGACATGTTTCGTCTTCAAAGAGTTAATCAAGAAAGAGCCTCACTACGTGATATATTCCACTGCCAATAAATTATTTTGTCTGCAGTTTATTTGGAGTCTTTCTTCACGCAGTTTAGAAATAAGTGATACTGTCACCAAACGTCCGGTTTTCAAACTCACTGACAAACACTTCCGACTGTACAGCACCTTTCCTTTGTATGAATGTCACAGGGGTCATGCGTATGTGACCGTATTCACACTATCCTGCATGAGCGCGTTCATAGTTTTCCTCTAGTTCTCCAGGGCGATGCCAGAAGAGTATTTTAAAATAGACATTCTTCTTTATCCTTCCCTAATTTGTGATCCCCACAATTCGAAACAAAACAGCATATCATCATCATCGTCACGTGGTCTGTCTTATGATAGGCGCATGGCCTACTCCGAAGGTAGTTCTCCAGACAATGCGATCTAGTGCTTCCTCTTCCAAACTACACTATCTCCTCTCTTCCCTAAGGTCATCCAGCAGCTGCTTACGTCTTCTTTCTCGTCTTCCCGTACGTAGTAAAAATCTTTAATTAAACTAAAAACAAAGCATCCCTTTGTCTCTCTTATTTCAACAGTATGAGCTTATTATCCTGGTTATTGTTGATCTCGATTTTGATTTGTTCACCTTTATTTCCAGAAAAACATGTAGCCTCCTGCAAACGCAAATTTTAAGTGGATGTTAACATTTCACACTTTACGACATGTGCGATGGGTTTATGTACGTGTGTACAAACTTTATATAACGGACAAATTAAACACGGCTTAAAATAGCGCGAACTTAATCATGTAGCGCAGAATGTAAGCCGATATAGTTGCAATGAACTCAATCAACTGACAGCCTCCCACCGGGTTGTACTTGCTCCTATAGAGAAAACATTTCAGTTCTTTGTGTACCAAAACAAACCACTGTTCGGCCACTGCTACAACTAATCCTCACACATGCCAGCTGGGAACCAAAAAGGCTAATATGTATATCTGACACACATGAAGTATCCCGTTGTTCCGCATTACTATGGTGGACAAAAATCCCCTTTATATAGGTTACATAAATTATGTAGTGCTGTGCACAAAACTATGACGAGGTTGAATGCGGCTGAAAACTTAAAACTACGGCCATACTGTAAAAGCCAGAGGCATAAAACTGTATACTGCAAAAATACGTTAATGTCTGTCGTCACAGTAGCAACAAGGTTACTCCAGGTACTGCCAAAATGTAAATAATTACACTAATTATATTCTAACTAATTAATGTAACAGTGCATTAATTTATGCCGCCAAAAAACACATCACAGAATAATACCAGCACACATTTGAAGGTAGAAACATTTCAATGCTTTTACAGACACACAAAAGTTGAAGAACATGGACATGGAAGAGCGGTTATCAACGATACCGTTAATACATTCAGTTATAAATAATTTTAAATTAGACGATTCCGAATTATTGAAAATGTGGCAACAATTATTCTAGTTTTTGTTTCTGTAACACCACGACCAATAAAGTGTGCTGACTTCCACATTTCATCAATGGGAGAGACAAGAACCTAAGCTGCAGTGACCTTTTCATCATTTCAGTCACATATTTGGTTAAATATGCATTTTGGTCGAAAATCCGCAAAATGAGATATGCTTAGCTGTGAATATTAAAGTCTAAATTGAAAATTCCCTAAGGTGTGGACTGGACTCAAGTGGCTCAGATTAGACCCAGCGGTTGGCTGTGTGAACCATCGCTTACAGAGGACAACGAAATCACTAAGAGAGGAAACTGTGCCGGTGCAACGCCATGATGGCCGGTTAGAGGTGGAGAAAAAAATTCCGGCCATTCTAGACCTCTGCACTTGAATACGGTATTTAGTTTAAAGACGCGGTCTCCCTGTCCTCGGGGAAGGCGCCCATTTTGATCCATCCTGCACCAAATAATGTCTCCTTGGACACAATGGTGACCCTGCCGCGAAGTGAACCCTAATCCAGTACACAGCTGGTAGCTTTACTCGAACTATCCGGGATATTTGGATGCGAAAATTTTAGGAACTTATAGTCTCATGTTAAAGTCAACGCATATATGTATATTAATTTTTAAACAAAACATACGATGTCACATTAACCTTTTACAATATTTTTAACAAGGGCTTTTATACAATTCTGTTCGAATTACACTTTTGCTTATATGTTTATAAAAAATCATAAATTGTAAAAATATAAATGTGAGGTGTCAACCAGTGTAATGCTCGTGGAGCGAAGCTTAGTAATAAAGCGCACCAAGTCTAAAAATATAACTGATAAACATTCACATACGAACACGAATATAAAAAAACAGATACCGAAAATCGATATCACAAAATTATCACCAAATATATGTCTTATAAGAATCGGTTAACCAACCCACGAGACGTTGGTAGGTAATGATTAGTCGCACAGCTGTGGGCAAGAGGGAGACATTTCAATTGGAACAGACTGTTTGTCCAAGAGGCTCGTTACGGACAGACTACAGCGCAGGTAATACAATATCACTCCATCTGACACAATGCCGAACCGGTTCCACTCACTTTTCATCGCAAAAACGTACTTCCTTAAAATACATTGCAATATTATCTTCGTATCGTTCTTGGTCTCCCAAGTGGCTGTCTTCCAACAAATTCATCCAGTAAAATTCTGTGTCCTTTCCATGCACGCCTGGTAGGCAAGGGAAGTTACAAATATATAAACCATTCTGTACAGTTCCGAGGTTCTTCTTCCCTCCATCTTCAGGATGTAAGTGCCCCATTCTCATATCCTGAAGATGGAGGCAAAAAATCCCTCCGAAACGTCAGAATTTTGCTACTAAACTACGTGGCGACACATGCTAGAAGACTTTTATCTTCACATAACTTCTTAATATAGAAATCTAAGGATAAAATATCAGGTTGAAGACCTGGACGTACATAATGGGGAAGTTCTATATCGCTCAACCCATGCATGACCACCAATCAAGCACAACACTTTTCCAACTAATGCGCTGTTTTTTCATGTCTGTACAGTAAAACACTTATAATATTTTTTTTCGCATCTTAGTCCAACATGTTTCGATCCTACAGGATCATCATCAGGGACTCACTCGAAATTGAAAAACTAAAAGTTACACATACATACGCAGCTGTGTGTGTGTGTAACTTTTAATGTGAAAAAAATTGTAAGTGTTTTAAGGTATAGACATCAAAAACCGGGCATTAGTTGGAAAAGTATTGTGTTTGACGGGGAAGTCTTAAAACTGATATCAGAATTACATATTAACTTACGCTGCTGCGACAAATGTCTACTCGATTGCACAACACTTGTTTCACTGTTGGAGCTAAGGCTTAAAATGACGACTGTCCAAGGACACTAGTTTTCTTATTGGATAAGAGACAGTAAAGATTTTCATGTATCTTTTAATAAAAATATCAGTAAAACTAATAATTTATTAATGTTCAAAATAAGAATTAAACTTTATATAGGTATTTTGAACTGCCTGATGAGTAATTCCGCAGGTTACAGAGCTACAAGATGTGGGTATAATCTGAATTCATCGTAGGACACGGCCCGGTGACGAACTCTGGTGAACACAAAAATGAACCACGGTGTTCCTAGATGGGAAATTTCTTAATCAGCTAACAGAACATTAGCTTCTCATGGATGAATCTTCAGCGTGCAATTATTTGGAATACAGCCAACGCATGGATTTTCATGTGACAAGCCCTCTTGGATGGCCATGTCACTCCTGTACACCCCACCAGAAGTATACACGCTTGTGAGGATATTCGGATGTTTGCGGTCTAGAAACAGGTGGACATTTTTACTAAATAATATTCAACACAAGAAATTTTTCCTCTCACTATGTGGCACTCTAATGACAAATATGACGGCGATACCTTTGACTGCCGCCGTCTGCATAACCAGTACGCGCCTACGGTCCCAGTATCAACCAGTCACTTTGTTCGCTATTCTTTAGCCCCTTAAAATAAAATTAAGCGACGACTCGTAATTAATTTTAGTTAGTTAGATACATAGATATTTATTTGTTGAGTCGTTATAGTACAGGTGGTGCTGCGCCTGCTAATATCAGGTTTTTCGCAGTGCGCACCACGTTCCGTCTTACTTACAAAAGGTACTACCAACCTACACATTCCACACTATTTCCTCCTCAGCTTCCGGTTATTTTGTGAGGTGATCCCACTTACACCTCACTTTGTACAAAAAAGCACCTAGATTAATATTAATATAAAAGAACATATTTTATTCCTCGGAACAAAAAAAAATTGTTTCTAAAATCATCATATTTGACCCTGCTGGCCTCTGAAACCATGACACCGATACGTTACTCCAGTTCTTATAACATGAAGCTTTAACGGAACAAAAATTTGGCACCAAACAGGGGCATAACGTGGGGCGACAAAATAAGCGGAAAAGCGGATACTTTAAATTTAAAATAAATTGATTTTACGCGCTTAACAAATCTCTAATTACTGGGCCAAATACAATGGATTTCAATAAATGACTAGGAATTTCTTAAAGGTCGTAATTTGTGTTAGAGGTGGCCAAAGGTACTGCTCGCCCCCATCCCCCCCCCCTGGCGCCCAGATGCCTAGTTACGCCACTGGGACCAAGAGGTATTAGTACACAAAGTCTTGGGTGCGTCTGTAGCAGATACCGTAGTACGTACGAACCACAAACCGAAACACTGTGCCCGGCAGCACTCAATGGTTCCTTGCAGGTAAATGCGGTGCTGTCATAAGACACAGGTGCCCTTGTTTTTAGCAGGGCTGTGGAGTCGGAGTCGGAAGGAATTTTCGGTGGAGTCGAAGTCGGAAGGAACTTTTAGGTGGAGTCGGAGTGGAGAAATAATATACCGATTCCGACTCTGAATTCAGTATAAAATCTTAACTAGATACTGCAATTCCAGAGCCCTAATAACTACAGTAACCATTAGACTTATGCTTAAATATGGGTTATAACTCAACAAAGTAGCCTGATGATTCACGTGGTGGCGATGAAATGTCTTATAGTTTTACCGTTATTAATGCACATTGAGCTTCTATGAAGGAGTCGGAGTCGGACTTTTAAAAATCGAGGAGTTGGAGTCGGAGTCAGAAGTTTTAAAAATCGAGGAGTCGGAGTCGGAAGTTTAAAAAATCGAACAGTCGGAGTCGGAGCTTTTGTGTACCGACTCCACATCCCTGGTTTTTAGAACTAGCATAGTGGTTTTCACAGTAAGGGTCACTATAATCTGCAGCACAATATTTTTAACAGTGACGCCCTCTAACTAGACATAATCCGACCTGAAGTCTGATCCATGCAGCCGGTACGTCATCTCGTGTTTATGGACATAGTCTTTGTATTTAAATCAGTCTGGTCACGAGAAATGTCCAGCTCACGTCATGCGGCGCTAAACGGGCCAGCGTATAATTCGGCGGAACACTTAACCCGCAAGTAATGTGATTATCGCGGACTGTTTGTTGGTTCCCTTTCTGAACGTGATTAGAGCGGAATAAACTGCACTCGGACTGTCGCAGGAGTGTTCTACATATATTACGTTGACCTGCCACGGTGCGGACAAACCCTAACTGATCCTTCGCCTGCTCCTATACTTAAACCGTATGGAGGAGTGTAGGTACAGCTCCATGCAGTTTTAACTTCGGCACTGCATGGAGTAAATGTTAAAATGCGTGTTGTTCATATTTTAACACAGATATAGGGTGTTTTTACTATGTTCCTGCTTTAACTATATCAAGATATATGATATTTATTTATTATTTCCTGTATTGTAATCAAAGTATGCAATAGTCTTGAGAATCTTATGGTTGTATTACAGAGTACCCCTGAAGACGACCTAGAACGCCGAAACATGTAGGAGAGGTTAAATAACAGATGTTTCTATAAACCTTAAACGTGCACATTCTTGGTTGTATTATTTGATAAAAGTGAAGTACACGGTAAAAATGCACTGCAAAACGTGTTACTTTTCAATTCTTTGATGGGGTGACATACATAATTGTGGGTGACGGTGTACATTTATATTCAAATAGTTTGTTTGTGGTTTAAGAATCGAGTACTTTAGAAACGTCAGTTGCGGTTTACAGACGCTGCACATAGCTCTGGCTACATAAGGTCAAAGGGTGGGGTAACTAATAAATAAATTGGTGAAAAAAGTGTGAATGGAAGCATTCGTACCCAATTCTTGGTAATATTCCGGTACTTACCTTGAATGACTATCGAACCAAAAAACATGTGCACTCAAAATAAATGGCCTCTGGGTGTAGGGGCCTCCCGAATATGATGCAAGAATTCTGCACAGGTACAAATGTGTCAAGGAAGTTTAAACGTTTTTTGTTTTTGGAAACCAGTGACGAACTCACTGGCTAAGCAGGCGTTTTAAGTAAAAAGCGACCACGACTGACACAGTCTTACGTCACATTCTATCGGCGAAATATAGCCCACTTACAAGGGTTGTTTCCAAAATTAATCAAAAGTAACCCGTGATCTGTAGATATGTAAAATACAACGTGATCCCGACTGAAAGAAAAAAAAAGTGCGGCTATGCTATTTGTGTACCGAAAATAATCCGGTCCGTTCCGTTTCCAGAAGCATATGTCGCGCTACATGTAACTTAGAACCAATGTGGTCAAGACTGGAAGAGCACTATTTTCGAGTAAGGCTCCTTCAAACAAGCCAGTTCGAATATTCGCGTTTAGTTTACAGAACATGCCACCACATTAAAAGCTGCACGTAAGTTAACACCGTGCTTCCGGCTGGAAGTCTTTTCCAGCAGCACTAAATCACGTTTTCTTCTGCGCACCAGCGCTTCGTATCTTTGAAAAGTGACTTAACGTTTTCGAACACAGGGCAAAGTACTTACCGTTTATGGCACGTGGACTCCAGTGTGACTGTCGCGCCTCTGTTCTCCACGGCAACAGATGGAATGCGGATGAGGTCGTGGGGGAAAATTTTGGCGGTTTTCACTTGACCAACAGGTGTAAAAATAAAAAAAAAATTACAACTTAAAATTACAGGCACGAAGTTCTGAAACACGTCGCGTCGCGTGGAGAGACGACACACACAACGACCCTTCCTGCACGACGGTCGGTCTATCACTGAACCAGCGACCACACTCCTCTCCCTCTACCTCACTCAACACGTTCCGTTGCAGGCGTAGTTGGGTTAATAATGGCCTGAGGGACCACGGTGCTGAACCCCCCACCCAACCCGCACGTACATTTCGGTCTATCTCGGTCTATTTCGTATCATATTCGGCTTGTTGAAGTTCGCTTCGAAAACTAAATGGGCTTATTTTCTATAGCCTTAAGGTTTTCTCTCATTCTGTCTCTTTTCCCCCCTCCTCCGCCCCCT
>BLKM01002188.1:305723-398721 GCA_013340265.1 Coptotermes formosanus
CCCGAACCGTACTTGTATATACCAAAGGCCCAACCCAAGTAAGCAAGCCTTGTAACTAAAGGCACTCACTTCAATCTCCTCTCTCACATTCAAATCTGCAAGCATTAAGTTACTCTCTCGCTCTCTCACAACCCAGCCAACATAGCACAAGTCCTGGGGCACTACGCAACCCCCCGCTCTCTTCCAAACGCTTCATCCAGCATCCCTGGACCACTATTCCCCGTTCCCTCACTCCACAATCTGCCAAACGGTAAGGTACACCTTAGCTCGCACAGCCTGTCCGCTCTGCCGTTCTTAACACAACCGAAATATACATATGCCGGCTTTTGAACAAACAGCCATGAACATTCTGGGCCTAAGCGACGTCATCGCTTTCTGCTTTAGGGGTCCTTGTGCTTGTAACATTGCGCTCTTCTAACCTGACACGCCACGTGTAAAGAAAGGTACGCAGCTGAAACCACGGCAATATGAACAGTTGTTGTTGTTGTTGTTGTTGTTGTTGTCGTCGTCGTCGTCGTCGTCGTCGTTGTTGTTGTTGTTACGCTTCTTGTAGAATCACAAAATTTATTGCCGCTATCGTAAAACACACGAATAGTGACAAGATTAGCCAGTCAGGAAACAAAATAATACAGAAAGTTATTCGCAGTTCAAGTTTTATAATTAGTCATTATTTAGTACAACATGTTTCGGCCTACATGGCCATAATCAGGTACTACAATTTAAAAACAACCGAGCAAAATAATATTGTACAGTGTCAGGGTAGGGAATAGAGAGACCTCATTCTTTAATAAAATAAAAGAAATTTAAAAACTGCCACATTTCCGACGCAATTCATGTTGCAATGTAATCACAAAATTGTATGAACTATTTTTTAACGTAACCAGCACTCTTGTCTGTCAATTGCATATATTAAATTCTTACCGTCTAGCGATTATTTCACGCACAACCGCGTTTAACATTAAAAAATTCTACATGGTGATGAAATTGTGTGTATGTGTTTTGTACGGATCTCAGAACATACAGCAACTTTTGCCCTACACAGCATTAACAGACTGGTTTTGTATAACCAAGGTGGAAAGTGTTTACTGCGCGGTGCGCACTGAGTCATAGACACTAGATAAATTTCTTCTTCAAAGGGTGAAAATATTTATGAAGTTGATCCTCCGTTCTCGTCTTAAAACGTTTTAGACAATTTTCTGATTACATTACAACAAGAACTGCATTGGAAACATGGAACTGTTGAAAATGCTTTTCTTTTTTAAAAGAACGATATCTCCTTCTATTCCCGACCTTGACATTGTGCATTATTATTTTCCCCATTGTGTTTTTAAATTATAGTACCTGATTATGGTCATGCAGGCCGAAACATGTTGTACTAAACAATGATCAACCTTTTGAAGCCTACCGATAACTGTAGGTACGACCAGGTTTAACATTAACAAATTCTACGTGGTGCCCACATTGCGTTTATGTGTTTTGTACGGATCTCAGAACAAACAGCAACTTTTGCCTTATAAAACATTAAAAGATTGGTTTTTATAACCGAAGTGTAGAGTGTTTACAGCGCGGTGCGCACTGAGCCCTTATATAAAACAGACACGCTTCGTCTTTAAAGGGTTAACTATAAAATACGAAAATGGTTTTATTTCATCATATGAATTCACAAAGGGATGCAAAATTTAGGGCTGGTAGCCTGTCAACATAAAGGTAAGCAAAGCAGATCGGTATGGCAAAGAAGTCTAACTATTTCCGCGAGATATAGTTCCAAGGTATCAGGGGCATTACTTCTGCGCTGTGCATCCATGAAGCAGACCGAAAACTCTTATCCCCCGGCGCATAAAAATGCAAGGCAGAGGCGAATTCTTAAGGGCGATAAAAAAAGTGCAAGAAAAAACAAAAGACTCATACCCCAGAAATAAGAACTGTGAGGAAGCGAGGCGTAAAAAGTGAGATGATGACGTAAGGGGGTACACTGATATTAAAGCTTTCGACGTTCGAGTTGTGGCGTGTTAATTCGATGGGCCGCGCCTCGCTTGCCTCATGGGTAACTTGATTTGCATAATGAGGTCTGAAGGTTTGATTCTCTTGTTTGTGGAGAGACTCTGTACTGTGCGCCACATCCCGCCAGCCGGTGGGAGGAGGCTGCAGGACGCGTCTCTCGTCCGCACCTTGGTACTCCTCCGGGCAACAGAAAAGGCAGAATATTTCGTCACTGTGACACCGCCCTAGTCGCCACAGCGACCTGCTGAAATACCCACAACTATTTTAAAGAAAATAAAATTTAATACGTTAGAAACACGCGAACGGAGTAACAGAACCTTACGTCGATTTGTCACGTTTGTCCGATGCGGGTGTATACCAAGCATCTGAAGTGGTTGCAGTACGACACTGTAATCATGCCCGTATTAACCCTTTAAAGACGAAGCGTATCTGTTTTATATAAGGACTCAGTGCGTACCGCGCTGTAAACACTCTCCACCTCGGTAATAAAAACCAGTCTCTTAATGTTTTATAAGGCAAAAGTTGCTGTTTGTTCTGAGATCCGTACAAAACATATAAACGCAATGTGGGCACCATGTAGAATTTTTTAATGTTAAACCTGGTGTTATGTAAAGTTACCGCTAGGCTTTAAAAGGTTAAATAAAGAGTCCAATTCAAAACTGAAGGAAACTGTGTTTAAATTTAAAACAAACAGTATGATTCCTGGTAGTGAAATTGTCATTACACCAGACACACCAATTGCGCTGCATGAACGTGCTGAATTGTGTGGTGCGATTTCCTTGCAGATTAAGCAGCCGGATCATACCCTTTACAACTTATGTCGATTTTATATCGAATTTTAAACTCTATAACACACATGCAGTTTTCCTTACGCCTACCACTTTCAGGCATGGTCTTATAACAAAAGTAACTTCTCCTTACTTTACGTTACTTTATTGCACAAAATAAAAATTGACTTAATTCTAATGCAGCCAATTCTGATTTAATTATTTGTCAAAACCCATAAAATTTAAAATTAAAAATTAAATAATTTTTAGGACAAGAAATTTGCATATATTATTTACTAGCTGAGAACCGATTTTCTTTGACTAACTGCCATTTTATGTCCTTGAAACTCACAAACGTTAAAATTATCCACGTTCTGCGCAGTCAGACAAGTCACTATATACACATATATAATATATTATTGTGTTTTTATTTATTGAATGCCTCCATGAAGATGGCTGAAAAAGGTTGAAACTCATAAGAGGTTTACCACATTTTTGTTTCGCTTTGTATTTATATTGCAGTTGTTGATATATATATACATATGGTGACCACATTGACCACATTTCGTGGCATTTCATACGCCTACTCAAGAACACGCTCAGAGCCTCCCACTAGTGTTCACAATACCGGTCAAAATATTAATACCGGTATTTCGGTACTTTCAATTTATGAAAACGGGATACCGGTGTTAGTAACGGTATTCCAAAGACAAACAGAGCTCTAAGTTCCAGGGAAGGCAGTCGGTTGGTTTGTTGCCTCTTATCTTGGTGATAAGTGTGCCATGACTCACCTTCACACATTGTTGTTATAAAACTACCTCGCTAACAGAAAAATATTTTTATGTTTTTACGGTACAACAATCGCTGAAATTATACATTAACATGCAATATTTACTTTTCCTTTTGTGTGCAACAAAGTGTCCAGTAAACCAGATCTGAGTCTCATGATGCCCCCAGGTTTCCGTCACATTTGTGTTGTGTATAACAATCCCTCAGTTGCAGACTGAGTAAGGTTCAAGATTTATGGTCGGTTTTATAATCTTTATGCGAATAAATAATAAACAATTATTTTTTTTAAATTAGTACCTGAAACCCGGCATTTTTGTATCAATACCGGTATTTGAATACCAATATTCGGGAGGCCGGCATCACGGTATTGTAAGCCCCACCTCCCACCGTCCATCAACAGATTGCCGACACTAACCGTTTCACACTTGTCTAGACAAAATGTTAACACACGCAAATTCACACGTCATGACAAATTCACGTGTGTGTATATTGTCTCCATGTAACTAACCTAAGTTCGCTTAGTAGGATCGCTACGTAAATATTAGTTCACTCACTCCATATTACAGTCTCTCTTGAACAGCTTGTAGGAGGTCAGATGTTCAGCGACATATCTGCATTTATAGACCTCTGAGGGTCATTAGCGCCGATCCCAGTGACCGTGCATCCTAAGGCTTAGGTCTGCGGCCGCTCGATTGCTCGGATCGCAGGTTCGAATCTTGCTGAGGACAGGTCTCTTCTGTTTGTTGTGTGGCGTATAGGCACCGGCCTGCACGACGAGCTTATCACTAGTTCAGAGGAGTCCCAGAGGGTGTGTGTGTGTGTGTGTGCATGCGCTCTCCCCAAGTAGCTTCCAAATCAAAATACGTAAGGGTTTTAATTACACTTAATATAAGCAACACGTCTTTGGTGGTTACCCAGCAACTGTACTTTCTAATTTCCTACCATCAAAAACACCAGCGTGGCAAACGTAGGAACTTTCGAGATGGACGCTACATTTGCGCCACTGAAAACAGGGGTTTAAAACTGCATTGAAATCGCAGCTACTTTTTTTTGACAGACCTATACAAAATGTGATCCTCAAAAGGTATGCGACTTTTGTTTGCGTACTTATTTATGATTTATTTAATGAATATGTCAGCATTTCGAGGGAAAGTTTTGTAATTTTCCTGGAAAGACAAACGTCAAAAAGATCTGGGTCAGGACAGACCACCTGCAGGCCAAGATATAAAACACCTTCAAGAATACGAAGCAACAGATGGCGACGTTCGATCATTTTGCGTTAAAAACAATATTTTTGTGCTCGTGCGCGACAAACACTGTGTTTGGCTTTCGTTCTGAATGCTTATAGCGATAGTTAAGGATTTAATGCAAACCTCACGTGCAAATTTGTAGCAAATTGGGACATAAAATATCTGACAAATGATATGTGCAATATTTTAATCATATATTAACACTTCGATGACTACCGATTAGGCCTACTTTATGTACCACCACGTTTAAAATTAAACAATTCTGAATTATCCCCCAAAAAAGTGTATTCCTGTGATTCTTGTGAATATCGAAACAAACGGCGATTATTTCCACATACAGAATTAAGTGACTGGCTTTTACAACTGATACGGAATGTGTTTACTGCGCGGTACGAGCTGAAGTTTTAAATGTAATACAAGTTAATTTTCATCTTTAAAGACTTAAACATTACCACACTTTCGATGGTACAAATGCTTGAATTTGTGGACATAGTACGTGTAACTATACGTAGCAGGAATATACCATCTTAGACTGACAGAGCCTGCGTACAGAAGCAGCATTCTCTTCCGAAACTTGGTAACTATTTACCAGCAGACAAGACTTTATCTTGTGCCACAAATAATTTACAACAAACTGTTGAGATCGAAATTTAAATTTCTGCTACATTCGCCATATTGAGTTAAACATCTGCAGGAACGTTCCTCTCGGTTGATGGAGATGAGTGAAAGAAGGCTAACACATGAAAGTGTTGCGATGAAGTGGAGTTTCTGACTCCCTGCTGTCTGTATTTACTGCGATTACCAGTTCCCTCTTTCTTCGATCAGTCAAATCATTATTCTCGCGATCTGACAGCCATGACAGTCGGCAGAATAAATACCAAACCGATCGACACGATAATCATTTCCAGTTTGCTTTTGTTTTCTTTCCATCGGATTTTCAGCTTCATTTATTTTTTATTTTTGTGATTCCCTGTGAAAATCTCTGATTTTTATACTGTGGTTAAAAACCTATTATATTTACAATGCCCGGCTGTCTGTCTGTTTGCCAAACCATCAATTCGTCTCGGCGATTCGTTTCATAATGCCCCGAAGACATCCCCCACAGTACTTACGTTATTTTTATGCCACTGTAACAATATTATTATTATTATTATTATTATTATTATTATTTTGTTACGCTTATTAGTGCTATGTGTTCTCACTTTATATGTGCCTTCTACTAACACTTTTCAAGGTCAGTGGAACCTATTCATATGATCAGGTTCAAGATGAACAAGCGGAGTCCAATTATTTTAAAGTTGAATACACAAAAGCGAGGTTCAAATTTCTCTGCTTGTTTAGAAATTTATTAAATTCGTATTATGTGTCCATTTATCTTAAACATTTAAGGCTGGGTAGGTGTACATTTCGACCCAAGAGATGGCTTGATAAAGTTATGGTTAAAAAACTACGTAGTCTGAATTAACCGACTGATTATTAGACAAAAGGTAAAGTTGTCCCTGTATGCCATAAAGACATACACTGTATTCCAAGCCAGCTAAATCCAGTTTCCAGCTTCACACTATACACAGATAGGCCTATTTGTCAGTAAAATTAAATTAAATTAAGAAGAAGTAATGGATATTTGTCTCTGTGCGCGCCATTAATTCATAGGTGGAAGTGGTGGTATTGTTGTAATAATTCTTAACTTCGGCGCTAGACGGGGGTGAGAGGTTTGTGTCGCACCCCGGCCGCTTTACCCACCGACTAAATGACGCCGTACCCATTCACTCTCAGAAGCCGTCTGGAAGCTTTGAAGGGAAATATCTTTTGCCACTGGCGGCAATCGAAACATTGACTTCTCGATCGTCAATTTCGTAGCCTGCTCACCAGACCGACTCGACTCTCCTAACTCCATATACAGTGCTGGGCTTCATTTAATATTACACCGCCATCTATGGCCTGGTTTTCTAAGCAGATTCTTTCTTTGATGTGTCCCGATAAAAGCTGCGTAAGCAAGTCCCCATATGTGATACACGTTCTACCCAACACGCCAACCTTAACCTTTTAAAGCCTAGCGGTAACTTTACGTACCGCCAGGTTTAACATTAAAAAATTCTACGTGGTGCCCACATTGCGTTTGTGTGTTTTGTACGGATCTCAGAACAAACAGTAACTTTTGCCTTATAAAATATTAAGAGACTGGTTTTTATAACCGAAGTGGAGAGGGTTTACAGCGCGGTACGGACTGAGTCCTTATATAAAACAGATACGCTTCGTCTTTAACCTTTTAAAGCCTAGCAGTAACTTTACGTACCACCCGGTTTAACATTAAAAAATTCTACGTTCTGCCCCCACAGTGTATTTATGTGTTTTGTGTGGATATTAGAACAAACAGCAATTTTTGCCTTATGAAACATTAAGAGACTGGTTTTTATAACCGAAGTGGAGAGTGTTTACAGCGCGGTACGCACTGAGTCATATAAAACAGATACATTTCGCCTTTAAAGGGTTAATCTGATCGCCACAACAATATTAGGTGAAGATACAATGCATGAAGCAGTTACGGAATTTGGAACACTCCGTCACTTTGATGCAGCGTCTTGGAGTGAGACGACAGGCAGACCTGCATGGGCTTCAATTCGTCACCCCACTGGCTTTGTCCTGCAGCTATGTTTTTGTCTTGCAGTCCGGTCGGTTTGGAATGACTAGCCGCGGGCATGACCAGTTGTTACACGGATCGAGAGGACAAGGGAGTGGTTGTCCACTCGGCAATATCATCGAAATAGCCACTGGGTAATGGGTCGGTCCTGGGCCTTCCACACACACACACACACACACACACACATCTCTCTTTTTTCTTCCCTCTAACACAGTTTTAGGTTTCACCGCTCCAGCCTTTCAAAAACTGGAGCCCTAATGCCACTTGCATACGTAAACAGAGTTATAATGAACAAAGCCACTTTCGTGATACGGCATTCTGGCATACATACTTACATTGCATGCGGCTTACGTACGTAACCACAGAACACAAGAGAGCTGTGGCGGGCGAGCAAAACCGCCTTCCAGACGATGCATTCAGGCATACACACTCACGTTGCGTGAGGCTTGCATATGCAAACACAGGGCAAAACAGCGATGCAGCGAGGAAGGTGACGTCCATGACGAGGCATAGTGTTACACACGGATACAGTACTTTGCATACGGCTTCCCATAAGACTTGTGACTGCCGATATGTGCCCTATCCTAAACCTTTCAAATCCTTTTAACACCTTAAAATCCTATTTAGTTTTAGTTCACTGAAACGTGATCCTCACAGCCCGAGTTCAGGCCTCGAAATGTATTTTTGTATTCTGCTCTGCAGACAACAATTTCTTAAGCATGCATGTCAGCAATATGTCAAATCCGTCGCCATGGTTTCCTTGATCTCACTCTCGCCAAGTAGTCAGTAACATGCATAAGTAACAAAGTTCTTTCAGCACGTTCATGACTGTCGCTTCTTTACGCGCCTTCTGGCCAAACCAAACAGATGTGTGCATCTTACGAGTGCCCCGCATGTGCCATATCAACCGCCTGGGTTCAGTTTTTCCAAATAAATTAAGTGAATGGTACAAATAACGAAGCTCATCATCACGTACTTTCCTCCAGTTCTTTGTCACTTCACGTCTCAGCAGTCTGTTTCAGTTTAACCCTTTAAAGACGAAGCGTATCTGTTTTATATAAGGACTCAGTGCGTACCGCGCTGTAAACACTCTCCACTTCGGTTATAAAAACCAGTCTCTTAATGTTTTATAAGGCAAAAGTTGCTGTTTGTTCTGAGATCCGTACAAAACACATAAACGCACTGTGGGCACCACGTAGAATTTTTTAATGTTAAACCTGGTGGTATGTAAAGTTACCGCTTGGCTTTAAAAGGTTAATCAGGCTCCCTTCCTCTGCCACAGCGACAAATCGAGACTCACACCCATAAATCTCATAAACACTACCAGCTGTGTATAAAATAAGGTCTAATTCTTGGCAAAAGGTTCCTCGTAGACTTTACCAAAACATCTCCGATCGTGACATCTTGAGTCTCTATGTACCGTAACATTACTTAATAAAACCCTGCATGTTCAAAGAAATATCCGATATGACCCTTTGGGTTCCCATGATTTCAATTTGAGTGAAGATTTTCGTGAGATAAGCAACATATTTCCATTTGTCAATAATGCCGCCATAAAATACTTACAAAAGCAGCAGAAACAACAACAGCAGCAGCAGCAGCAGAAGCAACAACAACAACAACAACAACAACAACGACAGCCGAATAATGCTACCATAAAATACTTACAAAAGCAGCAGAAACAACAGCAGCAGCAGCAGCAACAACAACAAGGACAGCCTTTCGGCTGCAATAATGGATGAAAGAAACTTGCTAATATTCTTCCCCCTAATCTAACATACAGCATTTTCAGGAATTTTTTCCTCTGTTATTGTGCCACTAACATGGCCCTGAATTCAAGGAGCAGAAAACCGTCTTATATATGTAACTGTACTTGGACTGTACTTCCTAACCTGAACTAATTTTATGTACAGCATTTCAACATCTTTCCACTGTAATATATTCGTAACCACAAAACCCCCTGCACAGTTATCATCGAAATATCTCCCGCACAGTTTGCTCACTTACATATGTAGAAACAATCGACGTTTCCGTCACCTACCAGTATATTATTTCCGGGCCTCGAATCAGGGCCAGGGTAAGAGATTCCTTCACCTCCGAAACGTCTGTATCTTTTCTGGAGCCCAATCAGCTTGCTATTCAACAGGTACCAAGCCCATTTCCAGCTGTTGGAGCGTGAAGTTGACGTTTCAACTCCATTTAGCGTGGAGGTTAACAATGAGGGTAGCAAAACCGCTACTGCCAAAATACGCAGGCCTGTGTGGCGTAGGCGGGGAGAAGTTCGCCTTTTCCTTACACACATAAGGACGCTGGAAAGTACATTCGAAGTAGAAAAGAGTAATATCGTCATGACTGTATGAAGATATAGTTTACTATCTGACGATGTGGCGTGCTTAAAGTTATTCGAAGCCAGATTTAACAGACGCCATTTTAAGCTATAAATGGCAGGCCTGTTTCTGGATTAACGCTTGCACACGGCTGTTGCCACTCAATTTCTACAGAGAAAGCAAGCGACTACGGGTTTCACTGCTTACAGTTCGCTTATAGAGTAACATGTTGTTACAATTTTGCTTTCATAATAAATTACAAGAAGAAATACCCTAAGAATGAGACCCTTTGATTCTCTTATGTTTTCACATACCATATTAAAAAATCTGCTCTAAATATCAAATAGGTGTTCTCAAAAACAAATTTACTTTTTGGAGACGACAATTTTTTTAACTTGTGGAAGGAAATCTGAATTTTAGTACAGAGATTAAAATCAATTACATTAGGGTAATATTACCGTAATTCCCTTCACAACACCCTAATTTAAAATATGCACATATTTACATCGTCTCGACACCCACTTATTCGTACCACCCCCCCCCCTCCCTTCCTACGTTTCAGCAGATACAGTGCGTGCATTTGTATAGTGATGTCAGTTTTTTAAACAAGGATAGAACAGGATAGTATTACACCTGGAGAAAGAGGAAACAGAAGAAGGAGCGAGAAGGAACAGTAAAGGAAGGCGCTGATAATAATCAACGGCAAAGAGAGGATTAGGCCTATAGCAGGAGAAAAAGAGAAGCAGAAAATATTATGACAGTGGTGGTGGTGGTAGTGGTGGTGGTGTTGGCGGTGGTGTTGGTGTTGGTGATCGTGGTGGTGGTGGTTGTGGTGGTGGTGGTGGTGGTGGTGTTGGTGGCGGTGGTGGTGGTGGCGGTGGTGGTGGTGGCGGTGGTGGTGGTGGCGGTGGTGGTGGTGGTGGTGGTGGTGGTGGTGTTGGTGGTGGTGTTGGTGTTGGTGATCGTGGTGGTGGTGGTTGTGGTGGTGTTGGTGGCGGTGGTGGTGGTGTTGGCGGTGGTGGTGGTGTTGGCGGTGGTGGTGGTGGTGGTGGTGATGGTAGTGGTGGTGGTGGTTGTGGTGTTGGTGTTGGCGGTGGTGGTGGTGTTGGCGGTGGTGGTGGTGTTGGCGGTGGTGTTGGTGTTGGTGGTGGTGGTGGTGATGGTAGTGGTGGTGGTGGTGGTGTTGGTGGTGGTGGTGGTGGTGGTGGTGGTGGTGATGGTGACGACAGTAATTATAACAACGACGTTAACCACTGCGGTCGAACTAGGAGTAAATAGTTCTTGACGGTGTGCTTATGCCTGTCTTGCAGGAAGCAACCATAGCGACACACTCCTCTAATCAAGCAGGTCGGATCGAATTGGTGTGGTTCCACAGAAATGCCTGGAAGGTGCCCGGTAACATTACAACACGCGCCTCAGGGGAGGTGCAGAATAGCTACCTCATAAATTGGCATCACAATTTATCTGACCCGAAGCGACAACAAACCCGGAAACTGACGAACATCAAGAAGTAGTACCACCAATGGCCTGACACGGCATTGAAATTAATTCACTATTCTTGGTGCCGTCTCTGCTCTAGTCACGTGCCTATCTCTTAGTCAATCTTAAACCGTTTCTAACCTACTTGCGACTACTGTAAATCTTGCAAGCAAAATCCCGTGGAGTACTTCAAAATAAGTCACGACCACTTCCTGCCAGTACAACGTTTGTGACCCTTAACCCAATGTTCCCCGTAAACTGTTAGTCTTGCCCACTCTTTTGTGTGCGGGGCTTAGCATGTCGGGAATTGAGACGGTATGATACAGGCAGCATAACTAACGTCATGACCGATCCATTTGGATCACGAAGAGACGAATTCAATGCGTGTTTGAGGCTCAGGGGATGTGAATATCGTGTTAAGAAGCCAAGTCCTGAACTCGGCACTTTCAGGGGCTAAGAAACTGATGTGTTTTGTGTAGATGTTGTATTTTAAGAAGAAAGAAAGCTTTACAATATGCGCTTTTGTTAATAAAACTATTAGCCCTCAGTAGCAGTTGAGCACAGAACCTTTAAATTAAAAAAAACAGTGAGCACGTCACTGAGAAACAACACAGTTGCAGATAGCTTATCTGCTTCACTCGTACTTATAGCCTTGCCGGTTTAGTACACAAAGGGGCACTAGGACAGTATTTCATGTTTACCCTCTTAAAATCATTCCACCAACGTTCCGTATTCATAGTCTTCCCCCTACCACAGACGCTATATCATCTTAATTGTTGACAACGTCTTTAAATACGAGTAAAACACTAGGACAAAGAGAGCAATCTTTCAAACATACACGCTAATGGTAGTTGTGTAACTCCACAGCTTACGCGAGTATTTTTCACACAACAAATGCAATAATAATCAATTGAAAAGGCAAAACTGATTTGCATATCAACGCTACTTTCTCACCTGCTTGTCCACAGGTGAAATCGGATTTCCGAGTGGAGTGCAGTCTTTACCTTCCTCTTGCTACGTAACTTAAAAGTTGCGTATTTCGGAAGGACTTGTACAGTAATGTACCTTTTTCTTCAAATGAGGCTAATATATTGGTGTCCTTACCTAACCTTTTAAAGCCTAGCGGTAACTTTACATGCCACCAGGTTTAACATTAAAAAATTCTACGTGGTGCTCACATTGCGTTTATGTGTTTTGTACGGGTCTCAGATCTAACAGCAACTTTTGCCTTATAAAACATTAAGAGACTGGTTTTTATAACCGAAGTGGAGAGTGTTTACAGCGCGGTACGCAGTAAGTCCTTATATAAAACAGATACGCTTCGTCTTTAAAGGGTTAATATGGCTCTGGTACAAATAATTTTAATTAACATGGTTTCTGATGCATAAAATGCCACTTACAAACGAATTTAAGGAACTTATGAATTGGAATTATGATGCCAGTTGTACGATTAACTCACTTCCGGTGTCAGACTGGGCAACCTTGGGGGCTTCACTTCTATTGCAACGTGCAGCCACAGGCAGTGGTGATAGAAGCAGGAAAAGGAAAACAGACAAAACATACCTGGGTCTGTCTTTCAGGATCTGGTCCTTTATGGTTTCCAGTTACTGGACAACTCAACACGTGCGTAAGTCATAAAATATATATTCCCATTATAGCAGGGGTGCACAAATTCCTGACGCCACTTTACCCAGGGCGACTAGATTTGTGCAGTGGCGACTAATATCTGCGGGTCCTCAGTGTGTAACTTGCGTCATGTCACTCTTCTAACTAACTAACTAACTAACTAACTAACTAACTAACTAACTACATGGAGCAGAGGCCTTCTTGAGAAGCTAACGGTTTCTCAGCTAGTCAAGAAATTCCCCGCATTTTATGTGAACCCGGAGGTTCGTTACCGCATTCACAAGAGCCCGCCACCTGTCCCTATCCTGAGCCAGCTCAATCCCGTCGATTCTCCCATCCCACTTCTTGAATATCCATTTTAATATTGTCCTCCCATCTACGCCTGGGTCTCCCAAGTGGCCTCCTTCCCTCAGGTCTCCGCACCAAAATCCTGTATGCACCCCTCTTTTCCGTCATACGTGCTACATGCCACGCCCATCTCATTCTTCCCGATTTGATCACCCGAATAATATTTGGTGATGAGTACAGGTCATTAAGTTCCTCGTTATGTAGTCTTCTCCACTCCCCCGTCTCCTCGTCCCTCTTAGACCCAAATATCCTCCTCAGCACCCTATTCTCGAACACCCTCAGTCTTTGTTCCTCCCTCAGTCTGTCACTCTTCTAACGCCTAGAATTTAAAGTGGTTCCTACATTTTTGGAAAGTTTCTGACCGCTGCAGTTTGCACTATATAGAAGAGAGGAGAAAGAGAAGGGCCCTGCTTTCAGTACAGGGAAGTAGAAGTGTTATGCTTTGTACACCTTGTGCCACCTCAACTGCCACGTGTCATTAGGCTCACGTCTCCCAATTACTGATCTCCGGAGCCTTTAACATCAGCGCTTTAATATTAGTTATTAATTACAGCAGGATCAAATTGCTGCAGTTTCCTTTGTCTAGTCCCCTGGTATGTTGTGTCTGCACACTTCCTTCCATCCCTAGACTAGTCATCACAGTCCTGTGCTTTATAGTAATTAGTTTTTTTTAATTTCTGTAATAACCGTTACGTTTTAAACATGATATCTAGTTTCCTCTAAGTGCTTTATATCATGTCTGTTACAAAACGCGTTTATTTCTTTATCTTTTATCAAAAATTGAAGTCTTCCGGGACGTTATGCTGTGTAGAACAGTAGGCAGTTACGGATGTTTCGAAGATGTGTAGTGTTTCCAACTACAGGACCTAGCTGTCAGAAAAGAGTTACGGGTTAATTCTTACGTCTCACTTTCTCTCTAGACCTGTTAACCTTTTAAAGCCTAGCGGTAACTTTACGTACCGCCAGGTTTAGCATTAAAAAATTCTACGTGGTGCCCACATTGCGTTTATGTGTTTTGTACGGATCTCAGAACAAACAGCAACTTTTGCCTTATAAAACATTAAGAGACTGGTTTTTATAACCGAAGTGGAGTGTTTACAGTGCGGTACGCACTGAGTCCTTATATAAAACAGATACGCTTCGTCTTTAAAGGGTTAACCTGTACCAGATACAACATTACGCTTGCTGGCACTAGGCCCGGAACGAACTCTGGCCCACCGAGTGCGTACCGGAGACTCTTTTATAAGGTGGGGATGCCGAAGTTGATTATTTTTAAAATTATTGTGGGGTTCATAAAAGACGGTGGCTCTGTCGCTCAAAAAGAGATAATAGCAATGTGATTACCTTGTTGTCAGATTTTCCGCTGTGCTTTAGAAGGCAAAATATTAATTCCATATCCACATGCACACAGAGTGCTTCCTTGCCACCTAGCAACATAAACTTTCATTCTTCTCCTATCATTTTAAATAACAAATACGTGTAAAATGATGTTTGTAGATAGTCTGTAAATATTGACGCGTATATGCTGGGTCTTGAATTCTGGAAAACCCTAAACTTAGTTACTTAAATTTAATAAAAATAATAAAAATAATGACTTGTGAAATCAGTGAGTAATGCTTACATCAGCAACAGTAGAGGCTGACCCTTACTATGTGACAAACCTGGCTATGGTGCAAACAACCATAAGGATTTTTCCCATGTTCCAGAACTGTGAAATATCAAACGCGCGTGGTCTAAAATGGCGTCAAATATAAGACTCTGGGATAGTTTATAGACACAGAACTAACTTTACTTACGCATCTTATATGATGGTTCCTAGAATGCTCATACTTGAGGGCAATCTGAAGCAAAATCAATACTTGACTGATGACTGTAATAAAATAAAGGATTCTATAAATGTTCATCATCTTGTACATAAGCGATGCTATGCCATCGTAAGTCTGTTCCGTCTTTTGTTACGACGGCTTGAAAGATGTAGAGATAACCGGTTTGGAACAGAAACGTGAACACAGTTTTATTTTCTCAAATCGAAGTGCTGAGAATAAAAAAAATGTGTCTCATACAATTCGAATAAACAACGTGTGTAATGGTTGACTGGTTTCTTACGTATACTGCTATATAAAGGCAATTTGTCTACAGAAGGAATATTACATAAGAATAGTCAGAAACCCTTGTTGAAATTACATCTGATAATATCAGGAAGTGAAGAAAACGAATATTAAAATTACTATATAACCTAAATGTGATGTAAATTTCGCTCACTGAGTTTCGTGGCTCCTTGCATGTCTGTTTGAAGTATTACATGACTAAAACTGTTAGGCACAAAAAATCTCAAACTGGCAGATAAATGACAGATTTGAGATTGACACAACAGAAATGCTACAGATTCAAGACTTCTGGGATGTTACGCAGTGTCTCGACATGCTGTAACATCTCAGAAGACTTTAACATACAGCAAGAGAACTCATTCATGGCATCAAACTAAACGAAAATCCAGCACATAAGAAACCACTCTGGAAATCTGGAATATTCTTTTTAAAGGTTGAAATTCTAAAATCTATAATAAAACGACAATTTAACTCTTAAAAGGTAATTGAAAAATGCCTGCAACAAAAGCGCAAAACTTAGATCTTTTATGAAATGGATTTTAAAGATTCAACGTGACAAAACTAACTCCCCAAATTTTAATTACAGTTTTTCTGTGTAACGAGATAGTACTGTCCCGCAGGTCAATATTTTAATTTTGGTAGTGGAAAGGCTTGCCCTGCAGGATGATTGAAAAAATATGGAATAATGGTGGGATGATAAGACAGGTATAAACGCAAGGACTCTGAGAAAGTCTGCCCGAGTACCCCTTCGTCTACCACAAATCCCACAATGTCATGGACGGAAACTCGGAATTCTGCGGTGAGAAACCAGCAAACAATCCTGTGACATGTGGCGTGGTTCCCAGTAGACTTTACTGTCTCCATCTTGTGAACAGAAGGGAAGATGCAGGCTGCTGCCTTCTCCGAGTTCGAAGCCATGAACACTACATGCAGGTGTAATACAGTGTCGCCCTGAACATAACAGTTTCCATGCTTCTAGAACCTTGGCGTTAGATGGTGTCTGTATTCGGCTTCATGTTCCTGGGGGTTATAACCAGGAAAAGACCTCGGCATTTATCCGACAGGCGGCAGGGAGAACCCCTGAGGCCGTCTGGGTGTGGTGATCAAGATAAAACGCTTTGCAGCTGGCAGAACTTAAATCGGCAGTTTACTTAATTAAAGTGAATGGGCTACCCCAGTCCAAAAAAGAAAAACGAAAAATATGACGATAATATTCGGGCTAACTTCACACAACAACCATAATATAATTGGTCCAATAATCTTTCACAGTCTTTGTACAAGTTTAGCTTGCTCTAGAATATTTGTTTTTAAAAGCGATTCTGATATTAAAGTACGCCTCTATCGCTATAGAATACGGCGTTCGTTTTCATATGGAGCAGACGCCACAAATCATGGAGTGCAAAGAGGCGGTGGTTCTCCAGTATGTAACTTTGGGTAAGGCCCGACGACTTACCAGCGCAAAAGCATCAGGTTTCGAAATACTACACAGGGCCTTGCACTTCGGTGTAATTTTGTGAACATGAGAGTAAACTTATGAATTCTATAAAATGCGGCGAATTCCTTGACTGGCACAGTTAAGTATTGCCTTCTTAAAAGGGCTGTTCTCTATGGAGTTAGTCCGTTTAATAACTATTTTTGGTACCTGTTTCACCAGTAAGTTGACTGACATCATAGGTCCTCCAGGTGCATTACCGTCTTTGTTATTAATTACTAACCTTTTAAAGCCTAGCGGTAACTTTACATACGACCAGGTTTAACACTAAAAAATTCTACGTGGTGCCCACATTGCGTTTATGTGTTTTGTACGGATCTCAGAACAAACAGCAACTTTTGCCTTATAAAACATTAAGAGATTGGTTTTTATAACCGAAGTGGAAAGTGTTTACAGCGCAGTACGCGCTGAATCCTTATATAAAAGAGATAGGCTTCGTCTTTAAAGGGTTAATTATTCCCGCTGGCCCTTTTTTTTTATTCCCTTCAAATTCTTATCTTTTTCAGCTGGCCGGAGTTTTGAAACTGTAAGGCTTATTACATCATCACTTATCCACACCTTTGTGACATGATCTGTGTTTCCATTTTGCCTCTGGGAAGATTAATATAATATTTGTGTTTTTGGCAAGCTTGTTTAGTTTGAAGGCAACTTCCAAACAACTGGTGCCAAGCAGAACACGATTGGACTTCCCTAATAAAACCACGCTTCATGGCGATATAATGGTGTGTGTCTGTGTAACACATTCATAACTTTTGTCCTAACATCACGCACGAGTTGTGTTGCACAACCTGTTTACACAGAGGCGGGAGAGAGAAAAGGGGCGACTGATGTTGGTGACACTTTTGTGGGATTTACACATTCCGTTCACTTTCCGTTCGCCTATTTTGTCACGAGGACAAACATTTTTTCTTTGTGGTCGTAATTTGCAGACAGTTTTATAATTCAGACTCTATAACTTAAATAAATTTAAAACTTTTTTAAAAATTAACCTTATTCATTTGTTTATAGTCCATTTAAGGATGTTAACAAAAACTCAGACAGTACAGGCGAACGTCAGAAAGTCTAGTTAATTAATAATAAACTGATGGAAATGCGGAAGGGCGCAGTCTTGGACTAAACTGACGTAGGATGCACAAGTGACATTTGCCTGAAGGGACTGAGGAAATTCACGAAGAACCTTAGTCAGGATAATCTGTGTTCTTCCAAGATTTGAACCGGCAACTCCAGACTACAAAGCAAGAGTGAACGATCCGTATTCTCCTTATTCATGGCACAAGTAATGTGAAGTATCAGACAGTTTTTCTCCATGTCCTTTAACATATAAACACTATATAATAATTCCAGTTGCATGCTGTATAACTGCCTTGTTTAGAAACCGGCTGTGGCAGAATAACGAAAGAAATTACAGTAAAATATGCACGTTACTGCGCCCCCTTTTTGGGCAGTGCGCAGCCCATTCAGCCTTAATAACTAGAAAAAGTCTGCCATGCTAGTTACGGTAATCTAGTAGAATTTGCATCTGTTATGATATCGCCTCTTCTCATTTTCCCGTATGGTGCTCCCACTTACATTTACACTTACATTTACAAATTATGCCTACATTTCTTACATCGGTATTTCTGGTGCACCCAACCGACAGCATCTTTAAGTAAACTACAAATGAAGATTGCTGACGCCGTGTAATATGGCAGGAATTTACTGACGTTTCGGAACAATGTACTGTCTCCATCTTCAAGGTAACTTCGGAAGATACGTTACTCACAAACTTCGGTAAATTTATAGCCGGAGGAATGACATCGCATCCCAGAACACGGCAAACCACATAGTAACCGGCGCGAAAACATCACATTTCGCAAAGTACAGATAAATAAATAGAGTAGAAGTACAAGAAAGAAGAACAAAGAAACATGAAAGAAATCAAGAAAACAAAGACGGTACAGATGATATCGGACGTGGAGTCAAATGCTCGCGTTCTTAAATTTCACAGCTGATGCAGGTTGATATGTTTGTCACTATACATTCAGTGGGCCCGGCAGTAGCAGCAAGAAGAGACACCAGTCCAGCTTTGACTGCATAGCAAAGTCCATGAGTTAGGCTGCAGGTCTTTTACACAGTAATTTTTCGTGATAATTTGTTTTTGTACTTCATGAAATGAGTCGATCCCAGTGGCCGCGCGGTCGAAGGCGTAGGTCTGCGGCCGAGCGCTTCCTGGGATCGTAGGTTCGAATCCCACGGGGGCATGGATGTTTGTCTCTTGTACAGTGTTTGTGTTGTCAGGTAGAGGTCTCTGCGACGGGCCGATCTCTCGTCCAGAGGAGTCCTACCGACTGTGGTGTGTGTCTGAGTGTGATCAAGTGCAAAATAAAGAACCTCGACACCTGCTGTGAACAAGTAGGTAGAAGAGGGAAGGATTACGGAACGAAGCATCAAGAAATGGAGCCATCACTTAAGCCGATGGCGAATAGGAGGCTAACATTTTATGACTACCTGTGTTCACATATCGCGAACAAAATATTTTCTCATGGATCGTGGAATGCTATGTTAATATATGTGTTAGTAAGAAAGAGCATGCAGTGGGGGCAGGTTTAAGAAAAGAAACAAAGCTACGCCGCTGTACTCAGATCCATGGTATTCTTGAAGGGCCCTTGGCAATTACTTTCTGATGAAACCTGACCAGACGAATTGAGAAATAACCCCTGAAGCTATAACGTACACTATCTTTCCTCTCCCCATTACAACCCTCATATTTGGACAACAAGAAAACTTCCTCAGGGGGTGCGTCTCCCGTGAGAGAGAAATTCGTCACCAACCAGAAATAAAATTGCCTGCAGGAAAACCATCAGCGGGCGGTCGTTTAGGGGAGACGGAATTGGCCTTGGCTGAGTAGGCCCAACTCCCGCAAGGGAGGCGACCATATTTTAGGACCTCTTTTCTCTGTCTCGCACACTCTTCATTTTCCAAAGGATTCTACGAACATGCCTCCAGGAAAGGGGGTGCCGACTGGTCCCTTATGGCAAAAAGCCGACCCAGTCCGCAGAGAGCGCGATGTCGTTCAGTTCGTAGGCAGAGTCAGACACTAAAACAAACGCTTAAGGAAATGCAACTTACGGCATTAAGTTATTCTTGAAAATTTGATAGTCGATAGGCTTTATTTTCCACGGAACCCAGTATTTTATTTTATTTTATTTTTTTACCTGGGTCTGTCACTGGTCCGTATTCTGAAGCAGACAAATCCCGTCCTCAACCTCACACACCACCTCTTTCATGATTTGTTACCCTTTTAAAGCCTATCGGTAACTTTACGTACCACCAGGTTTAACATTAAAAAATTCTACGTGGTGCCCACATTGCGTTTATGTGTTTTGTACGGATCTCAGAACAAACAGCAACTCTTGCCTTATAAAACACTAAGAGATTGGTTTTTTATAACCGAAGTGGAGAGTGTTTGCAGCGCGGTACGCACTGAGTCCTTATATAAAACAGATACGCTTCGTCCTTAAAGGGTTAACATTAAAAAATTCTACGTGGTGCCCACATTGCGTTTATGTGTTTTGTACGGATCTCAGAACAAACAGCAACTCTTGCCTTATAAAACATTAAGAGATTGGTTTTTTATAACTGAAGTGGAGAGTGTTTACAGCGCGGTACGCACTGAGTCCTTATATAAAACAGATACGCTTCGTCTTTAAAGGCTCAATATAAACCTTGCCTCTACGCCGATATCTGCCAAGCAGCCTCTGCCATTCATATTTTAATCCTGGAAGTTCCTACGCCCATTTCAGATTTTCCACGTGCATTACATCTCTAGCATGTCTCACTAGCTTCGTTTAAAGAAAACATCCGATAATTCTCGAATAAGTAAACACTTTTCTGAAATATTTTCTAAACATAATGGTCTGAAGCATGGAGTTCCCTATTACCAATTTTTTTTGAATTTATGATTGTACTGAGTGGAAACCTACAGGCCATTAATACCAATGCAGAAACTATTTTAGGCTTTATTTTTCAGTAGGTTATTCTAGAAGTGCATGAAAGAAAGACGTGTATATTAATGGCTTGTCATCAGAATGCAAGACTAATAAATCATTCGACGATACAAAAGACTCAGCAGCAATCAAAATTACAATGAGAAATAAATTGAACAGCAGACTAAATTAGGGAAATGAATGGGACCATGCAGTTTTTTCCCACGTAAAAATGTAAAAATTATATTGTAAACCCCCATAATTATGATTTCATACGTTGTACTTTACCCACGTGAAATATTGGAAGTCTGCTACAAAAAGATATTTATTGTCTTCCAGCGACCATCTACCAATAGGAACGTACCTGGGCGAAACCTGTAAGCCCAAGGCAAGTCCAAATACAGTAGGCTGAAGGTCTGGAAAGTACACGAAACTGGAGGTCAGTTTCAAAAGGTTCGAAATAATGAAGAGCTAACTGCAGTGGGGTCAACCCAGAAAGGCGTATAAATGTGACACATAATATTAAACGTTATTACTGTGGACATCACACAGCCACATGCAGGATCTAGAGGTATAGCTCCATGCATTGTTTACCTCAACAATAAAATAAGGTAACTGGCCAGCTTCACAACACAGCCAATTTACCCCCGGAGGAAGAGCGACCAATAATCACTAAAGATTAAATTTTGTGGGCGCCATTTTCAGTCTGGAAATTTTGATGAAAGTACAAACTCCTGACCTTGCCCAAATCAAACCATGATCCCTCGGTTGCCTAGGACGGGGCCTAGACATTATAACAACTATGCTGTCTTAGATCTACCTCCGACAATAGGATATTCTGCGTGAGATATTTCGGACCGCATTCAACAAGCCCTAAATTACAAAGATGAAGTTTTGTGAACACAGTACATAGATTTGTGCTTCACAAAAGCAACGTATTTGTGAACAGTCCAGTCTTTTTGGATATGGTGCCGTGTAGATCGGTATGTAAGCTCCAAATATGCGCAGATGGCTGCTGCCTCCTCCTTGTTCAGGGTAGTCCAAGAAGCTATCAAGGAAATGAAGGCATCAGACATCAGCAGCACCGCTGTCAAGATCTCGTATATCACCACGATTCCTGTCACTGCCCAACTATTCATCTAGACGCGAAAACTTCAGTCGCGGACTGAACAGTTCATTGTGTATCACTGCTGTGTGCCCCTGAGGGTCTTCGTTTGTCCCTCCCTGTCACGTAGTTGGAACCTTACCCATTCAAAAACCTGCTTTGACAAGACAAAATATGAACCTTCAAGGGTAGAAAGGACAAACATAACTGTTTGTAAGTACAAGCACGTTAAAGTGCAAGTCTTAACTTTAAAATTTCATATAGGTCTATATTTTAGAATGAGGTTTAAAAATACGTACTCCGAGGCGAGTAAATCCTGTGCACGAATAACAGAATTCCTGCACGTCGATTTATTGAAGTAGGTGCAAAGCACTTGTTCTATTTTTTCTTTCCTATCTACCTTTAACTTGTTTCCTTCTTTCATTCGTTTATTATTCTCTCCCTGCTTTATTTTCCACTCTCCTCTTCTCTCTGCTTTTCCATGCTTTTAATTATTCTCTAGAGAATGCATTTTGCATATGCTATAATCCATAATTTTTCAGCAGCATTAGGTTAGTCTATTTTTCCTTTTCATTCTCCAGCGTAAATAAACCAACTCAAGTATTACTTCATCGCAAGCCTGATGGAAAAACTCTCCTTGTCCTAAAGACGCTGACCTGTCTCGTTGTGGGTTGAACTATCTCAGTTCATAACTTACTGCTGTTTTCCCACAGGCCAATCTCACTAATCAAAATCCTATTATTCAGATTCGCCCACACACATCGTAGTATTCAGATTCGCCCACACACATCGTATTATTCGTACTATTCAGATTCGCCCACACACATCGTATTATTCAGATTCGCCCACACACATCTTATTATTCGTATTATTCAGATTCGCCCATACACATCGTATTATTCAGATTCGCCCGTACACATCGTATTATTCAGATTCGCCCGTACACATAGAGGCTAGTACCAAAGCAACAGCTACAATCTTAAAGTGAAACATTCGGTTATTATTCATGAATAGACAAATAAAGAGACGGACCGCCGGTCACAAAAAACCTATATGAAAATCTGTAAGCATGAGAACACCATCCCCATTTTTAATTACTAACGTTTTCCACATCAAGGGCTTATTTTCTCTTCTCTTGTAATCCTTGTGCCTGATGATGTATGTACGAAAACACCGAACTATGTAACACATTTTGGACAAAAAAAAAAGACGTTATCTTAGAATACAGTTGCGATCGGCCGTCCATCTATTTGCCAATCTTGACAGGTTTCTCACTAGCCTTTTTACACCCGCAAAATTATAAAAAAAACACATTAACGTCTTAGGTATATCTCGTCTGCTAGTGCGTACTCAGTGGAAATATAACAATAAGTTAAATATTTTTATATTTTTATATTGCTTTAACCGTAAATTTTTTAGTATATATCAAAAAATATTGAAAATGGCTGTTTGATGGTCCTGACAGAGTGTGCAGTTTTGATAACCCTCTGAACTTTATCAGATATTGGGGTCTCTATTTCCCCAAACATAAATAGTTCCCAGATAAGTAACTGTCCGATTTTCACCACATTTCACATCTCGTCACATGTCGCTGGAGACTTTCACGCTGTCCCAATCTGTTTTCTTACCACAGTAAAAAAAAAAATCATTACTCAGTTTTCGTTATATTGGCTAGCGTTTCTGCTTTTATTTTTGAAACTGTGGTGTGGTTGGGACAACGGAACGAAGCACTAGGGAGAAAGTGTCGCTAACAGACGGAAGGACTACCTGCAGTTCCGCCTAGCATACCTAGCCCTCCGTGGCACAACCAGAGATATTCATCTGTGACCTTATACCTGCTGCCCCCAGCATTCATCCTGCAACAACAGGTCCCATTGTCACAGACTCACAGGCTAAGACTGACAGAAGGAAGGAAACACTGGTACTCACGTACCAGAAGAGACCGCGTCACATCACACAAGACAACCATCTTAACACTCATCGCCGTCGTAATCTCAATTTTGACCTCGAAGATTCACTCTTTATTCATTGGCATCTATCACCGAAGTACTACCACGTGCCGGCTCGTCCATCTATGGTTCTTTTCACATTTTATTTACAGAAACTTTTATACAAGATACTTGCACCTGATTCGTTTTCGGTGTGAGCATAAAACCTGTTATATCCCTTCGAGTTCTGGAGTTTCGTCACATCCATTCTCACACTCCCATTACACTTCGTACTCATCTTAAATATGACAACTGCATCTAATGCCGTAACGTTTAAACAAACCGTTCAATTGCACACAATGTTAAACCCCGACAGCACAAGTCACGGGGAAGGAGTATCCTGTTAATTGACGTATGTTATGTGATGGTAAAAAAAATTTAATTCGCTAATAAATTAGCTGCTTTCCTGAGTTCGATGAAACAGGAGAACATCTGTAGACAACTGTTAAAGCTGAGTGTGGAAGATGCAGTCCTACCCAATTTAGCAGCAAATTTAAAATTTCGTGGGGTTAGGATGGCATATTTTTTACAGTGACTTAAATTGCCCAAACTCGACAGAATCTCGGTTGGTCTGCTAAGTATATGTTATGGAAATTGTATCAAATTTATCAGATAATAAAGCCGAAAAGTAACTCGGCTGTAACTAAGCAGACGTTCCTCAAAGACGACTATATGTGCAAGACGATAAAATCTGCTCGGTTTAACCATTCATCTGGTTGGCTCATTATGGTTTGGCAAAGCACACATACAGTAATGTTTACGTTTCTTGGCAAGACCATTACATTGTCCATCAAGCGCATTTATAAAGAGGATTGATTTTGCAAGTACTTCGGGGTGCCTGAGGGTGTAGTTAGGACCATCATGGCGCGTCATGGACAGTTCTCGTGACTGCGAGTGAGTTAGTGAGGGCGGTGATCGGGTCAGCACGACCGCTGTAATTAGGGACTGTGGTGCAGCCTTAGGGCCCGATACTCCAGCCTGAACACCCACTCACTCACTCCGACTGCATGCTTGCCTTCTTGCTTTTCAATCTTAAATTTGTGTTTCTGTGCTCTTCAACGCATCACTTGTTTTCCTAAGACGAAGAAGACGAAAACAAAAAGCAGAAAGGAAGTGAAGACAGCAAAACGGTGTGTAATCTTTACTTTGATGTGACCGGTGTCAGTATATTGCACATTTGTCAAGATCACTAGCTAAAGTAAGGACTTATTCAAGCCAGTAAATTCCGTTATTTGCTCTGTGTCACCCTTTCGGTGCATTTTTCAGAAATACATAACCGTCTTGCCCTAATCCTCATGAGGACACGACTGAAACTCGGACACGGTGACTAGGTAGAAGACAAAAAGGCCAGAGAAGGAAAAGCCAAAAGATAGAAGCTGAAAGGGAATAAATAGTTAGAGAAAGAAAGTGGAAACCTTAGGAGATATTTCGAGAAATTAGTGAGGATGGAAAGAGTAACACACGGATATGTAGGTGAGGAGAAACGAATATAATTACTATAAAAGAGACACTGACGCTGAAAGTGATACGATGGTGGCAAGGAGGGAAAAGAGGGGAGGTAAAAAAGAAAAATAAGAAAGGTGCGAAGTAGGAAGAAGAGAAGAAGACAATGGTGGGGTATGACAGAAGGATAGAGAAAGGAAAAGAGAGAAGATAATTTATTTCCGTACTGCAATAGGCTACCAGAAAACACACAAAAATTCGTGGTAATATTCAAGCATTACCACACCTAGGATATTAGGAAGGAAATGCACGCTCCGTATATTTTGGTAGGAATGTACCTTTATACCAGACTGCATGGCGTCACTATCAGAAGGCTGCAACCTTCACACCTTACAGTGCGCAACCTGTATTTAGGCAGTAGCTGTTAACCTTTTAAAGCCTAGCGGTTACTTTACGTACCACCAGATTTAACATTAAAAAATTCTACGTGGTGCCCGCATTGCGTTTATGTGTTTTGTACGGATCTCAGAACAAACAGCAACTTTTGCCTTATAAAACATTAAGAGACTGGTTTTTATAACCGAAGTGGAGAGTGTTTACAGCGCGGTACGCACTGAGTCCTTATATAAAACAGATAACGCTCCGTCTTTAAAGGGTTAATGTTTATTGGTTCAGTCATTATAATACAGGTGGTGCTGCGCCTGCTGGTACTTCCTCTCCAGCTTCTCCAGCTTGTTCTGTGTGGTGCTCCCGCTTACATCTGACTTTGTACAAAAAACATAATTTTCTTACTTCTTTTTCCCTAATTTCGGACATTCTTATAATACCTTTCCTCTTACGCAGTACGAAATTCGTATGACTCATGCATAATGGTTACACGAAACTTCATCTTTATCTCTCAAAAGCTCGAAAAATTATGTCCGAACAGGTTCATTTGAAGCCAATAGTCCGACAGGCTTGGAAACTACATATATACAGAGAGGAATATTTTCACGGGGTAAGAATTTTAAATATAAGCCTGCCTAGCATATTATCAAAATCTGTCAGAAAACAGAAAGTAAATATAAAAGTTATTATACGCCCTAATATGCAGTTAAAGTCAACCAAACTGAATCAAGAACAAACCGGCCTGACAAAGGTCCCTGTGGGTCCGTCACACCCAGTTCACAAGCGCATTACTTAACGATGTCGTCAACTGCTAACATTATATGGGTAGTTCCGGCGACACGCCAGTGAATGACTACGCATTGGTGGCGTTAAACCTGTCCCAATGCCACTGTGTCTACCACAAATTTCATGCGAACTGGCTCGGCATTAAAATTGGGCCTGCCAGATGAGCAGCTTACCACAACGCCTTTGACCCTTTAAAGAAGAAACGTATTCTGTCTAATATAAAGACTCAGGGCGTACCGCGCAGTAAACACTCTCCACCTCAGTTTAAAAAACCAATCATTTGACGACGTGTCAGGTAAAAGTTGCTGATTGTTCCTAGATAAGTAAAAAACAAATAAACGCAATGTGGGCACCATGGAGAATTGACTAAATTTAAGCCTGGTGGTACGTAAAGTTACCGCTAGGCTTGAAGAGGTTAATCGCCACTGTGTAAGTGATTTCACGATGTTACTGGCAGAAAAACGGAAGGATAATTATACCTGAATTATTGTTTTCTTTCCAGAAGTAATTGTCGAAAAGCACCCAAAAGTCACGTAATTTCTCTTCAGTACTATTTCTATAGCAATATCGAAAAAAGAAATGGAACGCATACGAAGTCATGTATATGGAACCCTGCGCTCTGTAACCAACAGACAAGTCGCAGTAAAATAGTAGAACTAAAGGTACTCGACTTAGGAGAAAAAGCTATTAACAAATGGACCGAAAGCAGTTAAGTAATTGAGTTCAGGTCTCCTGAAGGCCAACAAGAGAGTATAAATGTGCTGGAGGCAATACACGCTAGAATATCCAATCGATCGGTAACACAGATTTCTGTCACGGGGTAAGGTAATACCATACGTGTGTGTATTGCTCTGTGCCGTATTCTCCTTCGATGTTTTACACGGCATTAATCATTGTCCGTACAGATACTGGGCCCGCAGTTGCTTTTCCCTGGAGGCTGACAGCCAGCATGCATGCCTCTCATCGCAACTCGCATCAATTTCCTTTACAAAATTTTCTTTTCAATCTGGCTTTCCGAACTCAGTACCTATGCTTCAACATCAAACCGGTATTTGTTACAGCAATGTTATTGAGACCGTACTCACAGCAGTGGCACTGCGTGATGCAGACGGCCAAGCAGTTTGAAAACAAATGGATAGTGGCAGTCGAGTCTTGCCAAGCATTTTCTTCACAATTCGTTCAGAATCCGTTACATTCCTTTATCACACACACCTGAAACCTAAGGACACGATACTTTTCGTATGGCTCCAGTGCCCCAGTCGGCTTAGGGCGCCCTATTTTGAGGTTTCTGGATCACACAACGTTAGACACACACAGTTGGTAGAACTCTTCGGAAAGAGTGATCGGCTGGACACAGAAGCCGCTACCTGCACAACACACAGCATTCGCAAGACAGAGGCATTCATGCAGTGAGCGGAAATCGAACCTGCAGTCCCGGCAAGCCAGCGGCCGCAGACCCACGCCTTAGACCGTAGGCCACAGGGATCGGCGGACATGAAACATACACACCTATAATGTTACCTTTTCTTTTCGTCGTACAAGAGCGTAAAATTTTGTCTTTAACCTTAGGGGAAGGTTTGGCAGTTTGGGAGCAAAGTACTGAAAAAATATCTAAAATAAATAAAAATGGGGGGCTTCGTTGCACATGGCAATAAACGTTTGGCAGCCCAAAACAAAGAATTTCTTGATCAACTAAGCAAATTTAAATGTCAGAGGAGGTCTATGAGGCAGGGAGCTCGTTATCCAGTAGCGAATTTACAGACAGACAGGCAGACAGACAGACAGACAGACAGACAGGCAGGCAGGCAGGCAGGCAGGCATGCAGACGGGCAGGCAGGCAGGCAGGTAGACAAGCAAGGTTCTGCAAGCAATATATTTGCTACCACAAGAGATTCAGACGTATTACACATTTTTTGCAAAAGCAACAAAGTTAAAGTATTTTCAGTTGCTACCAACTGTCCTTACCAAATCTGCAAGGCGTAATGCTTACCATCTCTCCACGTTATAAAGTGAAAGAAGCTATCCCTGTACAGGCCTGGAAAGGCCCTGAGGGCTCCAGGAGGTTGAAGCTCTTAGAATATCTGGACAATCGGCACGTGAAGGCGGTAAGGTTGTCAGCCCTACGCACTCTCCGGTTTATGAGGGACAGCCGTATGTCCTTACCCAATTTGCAAGGCGTCAATGCTAGCAGATAGTCATTTAATTCGCTGCTCTGACCGCTAGTTGATCACTTTACAGGGAGGGGCTGACCACTAGCAGAGCTCCAGGGACTGTCCTCGGACAACTGTCGCACGACCTTGAGTCAAAAAGGAATGCGTTTTTTTTTTCGTCACCGCCGTCTCAGCATCATAATAAGGCACCCAGTATTCCTGTCACGGAATGCATCGATCGCCCGCCACGGAGACGGAGGTTTCCAAGTGGCTACTGTGTAAACATGCGTGCATTTTACAAACGCGTTACTTGCGAATCTGTATTTTATATCGGTCTTGGCGCTTATGTAGGGCTGAAACAAGGCATCTCTTCTTCATTTCGCTCGTCTAACACACCTTGTGACAACAGGGTACAAATGCGCGACCGAGATTTGATGAAGCTTCATTACCAGAACCAGGGGTGGGGTTTTGTAACTGCGGTAATGAATTTTTGGATTTCGTAACAGGGACGAAACTTCTTGATTACCCCGGCCACTACCAGCCTCTCTAGAACAACTAGGCCTATGTTCCATGGACTTTGTTACGGGCAGTCGATATGGTCAGATTTTACCTTATCCCTTCTTTCCTTCTCCACTTCTCTTTCTTTGCCTTTCATTCAGTTTCTTTCTTTCTTTTCTTTCTTTCTTTGTCTTTCTTATCTTCTTTATTGCTTTCTCTTTCTTTCCTTTCTTTCCCTTTCTTTCTCTTTCTTTCTTTCTTTCTCTTTCTTTCCCTTTCTTTCTTTCTTTTTTCTTTCTCTTTCTTTCCTTCTTCCCTTTCTTTCTTTCTTTCTTTCTGTCTTTCTCGTTCTTTCTTTCTTTCCTTTCTTTCTTTCTTTCTCTCTGTCTTTCTTTCTTTCTTTCTCGTTCTTTCTTTCTTTTCCTTTCTTTCCTTCCTTCCTTTCTTTCTTTCTTTTCCTTTCTTTCCTTCCTTCCTTTCTTTCTTTCTTTCTGTCTTTCTTTCTTTTTCTTTCTTTCCTTCCTTCCTTTCTTTCTTTCTTTCTTTCTTTCTTTCTTTCTCGTTCTTTCTTTCTTTTTCTTTCTTTCCTTCCTTCCTTTCTTTCTTCCTTCCTTTCTTTCTTTCTTTCTTTTTCCAAATACCCTTAGCTTCTCAAGGCGACGGTTGCTCCATACAGCCAGATATATTGCCAGTACCTGTGGACCCCGTAGCTCAGTAAGTCAACAAATTCTCCACCGCCTGTGAAATACCAGTACTGCGCTTACAGCTGCCAGGACTGGGCCCTATCAACAGCCAATTAAATCAGTTCGACACCCTTATACCCTTTTATTTAAGGTAGTTTAGATTACTGCCTCATCTAGCTGTGGGTCGCTTCCGTGCAGGTTTTCAAATACAAACTCGATGGAACTGCTCATCTGTTATATGCGTGCTGCATGTCTGGCCCATTTCAGGCGTTCTTAATAGGCCACCCTCTTAACTTCAACAAGGCAGACAACGTACACACAACGTAACATTGATGGGCGTTCGCGTGACAATTTCTGCCGTGGAAAAGCAATAAGTATACATATTCTGAGTGTGTGTGTGTGTGTGTGTGTGTGTGTGTAGTCTCAGTTACCCAGCATGCAAAGCGCATGCGCAGTATTATATTGTCATCTGTGGCCTGTCAGGCTGTACCATATTTTTCCACATTACCTCATAAACGGCACCATTTTCGGAAAAAGTTTTGTGCATAAAATGTGTGTTTCCTTTTCCCCACAACTACTGTTTGAAACATTTCTCATTCTAAGAAGAGTACAGTGAGATATTATCATAAATTTTGTACAAGTCTTCGTGTAAAGTTCCCATTATTCATGTCAGACTTTAATCAAACTTGAGTTTTCTAGTCAGATTTTCGAAAAATCGTTACGTATCAAATTTAATTAAAATCCGCCCGGTGGGAGTCAAACTGTTGCATGCGGAGGGACCCAGATTAAGAAGCTATTCGCAATTTTGCTAAAGCACCTAAAATCTGACCCAAAAGCGTGAACGAATCTGACAGGCCCGTGACAAAATACATCTAGTAACAAGTGCTAATTAATATTAAATACGTCATACGTAATTCTTCGGAACCCTAGAACAGTAAAGAAAACTGCGAGCACTTCTAGTAGCCGACATGAGTTACTTACAAGGGTTTGAATTTTACAGCAATACAAAGCAGTTATTACCCCTTGTATTAGGTATAAGTTTTTCCATACGTACCGAAAAGAGAAACCGAAAAAAATGCTATTATTTCCGGGTGGAATACGGACGTTTTTACCTTCAGGTGACTTGGGTTATCTTGAAGGAGAGGAAATTGAAGCAGCTGGCTTGTTTATTTACGACGTCTGTGGTTCTTTCTCACTTACCACGTGGGTTGGTCAGCAGGTCATTGCTGCCAGACCCCTGACTAGATGTGGCAGGAATCAATTTGTTAGTGTCGTACGTCGTAATGTTACCTGCACAGCAGCAGACGCCGTCTCTACAATATTCGGTTTTCTCTGTTGTCTCACTTATTCTCTTAACACTCACCTTCATATTTTAATTTTCGTTTCTTGACTTCCCCGTTTTTTGCAACCAGTTATGAATTTCAACTTACCTATTTTTCTTACACTGTCTGCTACGTTTTAAAGGAACTGCCTTAACCTTTTAAATCCTAGCGATAACTTTACGTACCGCCAGGTTTAACATAAAAAAATTCTACGTGGTGCCCACATTGCGTTTATGTGTTTTGTACGGATCTCAGAACAAACAGCAACTTTTGCCTTATAAAACAGTAACAGACTGGTTTTTATAACCGAAGTGGAGAGTGTTTACAGCGCGGTACGCACTGAGTCCTTATATAAAACAGATACGCTTCGTCTTTAAAGGGTTAATCGAAAGTAACGAACACTCCCGGATGAGTCTTAGAAGGCCTTAGTGGTACGTTTATTCATCCTTCCCATGAATTACCTTATTTTAATCAGTGTGGAATTCTAAATTGTTTGACTATGCATTAAATGGACAAAGGTATTTGATAAATGCAAATTATCAACGAAAAATATGTGTACTGCAAATTGGAATCACACTTCCACTATCGTAATGTGTTATAATCTCTTTAAGTGGGTCTATCCCTGACTGAAGAAGGAACACAGGTGTGAGAACAAAATGTCGAGGCAAATATTCGGACCGAGAAGAAGGAAAACACGGTAAGATGGAGGGAAATGACATAACGACGAAATTAATAATTTGCGAACTTCACCTAATGTTGATAAGGATAAATAGCTCAGAGACGAGTGGACACATTTGCGGTCTTCGGAATTCGTACGCATACAGCTGTGGTTGGGAAACCTGCAAGGAAGAGCATGGTTTGTTTTTTGTTTGTTTTTGTTTTTGTTTGTTTGTTTGTTTGTAGTTTATTTGTCGATACCGTTGTCAGTAATTCCGAGTACATATCGTGGGATGACAGGATAAAAATGCATAATAAAACGGGAAGTATGTGAATGGAAGATGTCGTGGGCTAATTTAAGATATTATCCAAGACTTTGTCGGGAAAGAACGATATAACAAAAAACCTCCATCAGCAGAGTCGGCGTCCCTCTTGAGATTCAAACCGTGAACCTCCCGATAAAAATGAGGAAGGTTACCGCTTCAGCCACGTTGCTGAAAGATAAAGAGATGACAGGGAGACTGTGTGACAGTCCGCGTGGTAGTGGATTAGATTAGAGATACGATATATCAGCTGGTTTGCCTTAGCACAGCGATAAAACTGCGGCTTAGGTTAAGAGTGGACGAGGTAAGCGGCTACAAACTTTTTAGACTTTCGCCGCTCTGCTGGGTTGTAGTGCCGGGTAGGTCGGTAGTAACAAACCAGGCCGTATTGTTCAACAATCCAGAAGTGCGAACATGTCAAAATTTCCTGATTTCCGGTATTCAAAGCAGTGTGCTGCAGAAGTCAGTTACCTGGTACTCTGTCGCTGGATAAGCGGTTCCCTGTTTTTCGAAACATCGTATTTCCTTTGTCTTCATGTAACTCCTCGAATATCTCAATCCTCCAAGATAAAGGGAATACAATCTTCCGAAAAGTCGGTAACGTCTTACCCAGCGACGCAGCTTTGTATCCCAAAATAACCGATTTCTCAATTTTTCAATGACTTTGCACCATTGATTTATTTAAATGGTTATATTTTATTACTATAAGTGCATTATTTTATGCGTCTGAAAACGAATTACTTATGCTTCTAGACAAAAGGGCAAATCACAGAGTTCTTAATCGATTAGCGGACAACAACTGACGAAATTATGGAGTCTGGTTAACAACCATCCAAAAGATTTCTCTTTCATGTAATGGCAGACTTGCGAGCGGGTAGCCCCCGGAGCCAACCCGTCTTCGCATACGGCCAACTCATGACCGAGGACAGCGCCTCCACAAGTTATGCACATGCCGCAGGCATACTCATGGATTCACTGGTAAAATAAAAATAAGACGGAAAATAAAATACGTCGTCTACGAAAATCAAAAGACCTAGAGGGTGCTAAGTCTCACATAAAATACAGCGGTTTCTTTCAGCCACTCTTTATTAAGAGTCAGTTTCAAATAGGCCGAACTTTAATTGGCTCAGAATATAAATAATTGCACGCTATCAAATTGCACAACATTTATGGTGTTTGCGAAATAAAAAAATTCAGGCACACGAGCATTGATTTATAAACCCAAATTTTCAAACATGCTGACACATAATATGTACACCATACGCTGTACTTTAACTCCCCCCCCACTTGTGTCTGTGATTTGTTACAGGAGGAGAGTTTCAAAAGGAATTCAATCCCTCTTTTACAGGGACTGTAAAATTTTTAATAATTACGGGACAGACATAATTCTTGCACTGTGAAAAAAACTCTATCTGTAACGTGCACCTCAACACATTTTTTCAAAAGCAAAATCGAGACACTACGCGGCCTGGATGACTTATTTGCCCAGAAAAGAAAAAATTCAATTCAATTTAATTGTTGTATATTAACTTGCTCACTCAACAGCCAAATGGCCAATCACAGAAACAGTACAACAAACAAACACAAATAAAATACAGTCAGTTCTGCAATTACGCGTGTTCCGTTAACACGGACTGGCTATACTGCGATTGACGAACAGGCAAACGCTGTTTGTATAAGGCACACTTTCGCACACATATTTAGCAATCGCGCGATTTCAACGAACAGTGTTGAAGATATAAGATTGGACGGGGGGCCAAAATTTTTCTCATCTCACCTTATTTTTATGTGTTTTTATACAACGCGAGGCCTTACAAGAAGGCAAACATCGTTTTATAGCAGACCTGACTCTTTAATAATAATAATAATAATAATAATAATAATAATAATAATAATAAATTTGTGTGTTGTACTGTGTTTAAAGCCAGTACACAGAAAAACGAGAAATCTTGCATAACATTCACAAAATGTTCTCTCTCGTAAAAAGCAGTTCTCCACAAATGTTACCTTTGTTGCAGACATTTCACAGTCAAATGGTACGATCCGCACCTTTAAACAATATTATGAGCGTAAATGAACCAAGAAGCACGATTCAGAATGGACACGTACCAAGCATTCAAAAATTGGAAATGCAGCTACGGTTTTACCTGCAGTTGTTTAGAGAACAGAAAAATTAAGAGAAGTACGCGTACATGACATAATGTTATTAAGTAGTATATTTAAAAAATGGCGTGTAAAATTTCGGTCTGATTTCTTTCGCTGAACATAGGGTCCAATGGCAGGATAGTTGAACACGATATTTATGTGGTTCCGGCGCAGAATTTTTTAACCAGCCCCTGTGACGCTATCATCTTCCTTTGAAACAGACAGTAAATGTTTGCCACACTATTTTCCAGATGGAGTTGTAGCTGCTTAGATTATGCCCGTTTTGGTAAGTGCTCAGAAGCATAAACGTAACTTGACTAATAACACTGGGGGGAGGGGCGGGGGGGGTGACAAATTTACCGTGGGTATTAGGAACTTAATTTTACAAAGGCGTCAAGTTTGAAAGAGGGGAAAACTGGTCCTATAAAATGCAAGTTTTTCATTTTCCTTTTTCCGTCTATTTTTTATTTGTCGTTATTCAATTGAGTAACCAAAAAAATTCCTACGTTAAAAAAAATGTTGGGGGCATTTGCCACCCTTGCGGGGGGGGGCCCCCCCCGTTACGCCTATGCTCAAAAGTACTCATGAGTTAAATATCTCAACAATCTGATACACAGCAGTGCAGGCTCTTGGAGTTTCGGTGATTCTGGGTAAATCCCCTGAAACCATTCTGTGTTCCAGTGAACAGCATCGCATATGAAACCTGCACGCAGTCCGTTCACCCATAAAACTTTGTACATTTCCTGGGGGTGTGGCTCGCCCGGAGGGACCGGCGTTCCGGGGACTGAAGTGGCAGCAGGAACCGTGCGAGAAACGCAGTCGCCCGCGGCCACTCCTGTGCCGAGATAGCAAAACCGGGGTTAGTGTTCCGAAGCTTGTTCATTTTCGTTCCATGTTTCACACAAAATCTATTCTTCTCCTCTTTATCGCCATGGTCATTCCTCTTTCTCCTCTTCTGTACCGTGTGCTTCTCCTTCTTCTTTATCTTCCTATTTTTCTAGTCCTCGTCCTCCAGGTGCTTGTCCTTTTATTTTTTACCCCTGTTCTTTTTAACTTCATCTTTTCTTTCTTCCCTCCTTATCTTCCCCGTACTTTCATGACACAATCATATCTTTCTCCCCCCTCACCTTCTTCCTACCACCCAAGGCCAGTATCTGGCCATGATCTAGACAGCACTTGTTCAGTTCCCTACAGCTGCATGTATTTTTCAATAACCTCTTTCCAGACAGGTATGGGGGACCACCCCGATTTCTAACGACGGTTACCGGAGTCTCAGTTCCCACAAGTAAAACGGCTGACGCGTGAAGTTACAACTCATCTCCATTTTATTTCAACTTTAATAATGCATACAGTACAATATCCACTGACCCGTAAGTCATCAAGGTATGATGTTTGAACACGTAAATAAGGGCGCTTTCCTTCTTTTCCACGTGTTACACGGAGACTTCTACCCTTTTATCACATACTGTATCTTGCAATGCCTTCCCATCTGCAGAGTTTATGAATCATTATGTAAGTCTAATCATTTAAAGACAGTTTCAGCTGCAGAAATTATGCCTGTTGGTCAAGTGGCTTCCAAATTTAAGTATTGTCGCTCTACTGGAATTCTTAAGACCGTGTAATGTAATAGAGGCCTACATGTTGGCTACACATTATTCTCTGCAGAGAACGACAAGGCACTGTCGGTAAAGTAATTCATAGAAATTTTACGTACACTGTATTATGTGCAGTGCAGAGGTTAGTACTCCCACGCGACACCTGCCAGGACGTGTGGTCTCACAACTGTCAGTGTACCTGTACATGGACTTCAAAAGACCTGTTTTCTATATACTAAGGAAGTGTTTATATAATTAAATACGTGTTAAATAAATACACATAAGCTCAGCATCTCCAATTTATAGTGCAACTGAAAGAGCTATGCTAGTGTGTCACTATGAATTTGAATTCAAAATCCTGGCTTGAAGACATAGAATGCAAGATAATACCGAAACAGTGTCAAGAGACATGTGCTGTAGAGATATGGCCCACTGCCACATGATTCAGAACATTGCTCAGTGGTGAGCTTTTTTTTAGCACGGCGGTGAACCGTCGTGATCCACACACACACACACACGAATCTTGCTAAATAACATCAGTACGAATCACTCACGAAAAACTTATTTAGTTACTCTGAATTATCTTTCGATGTTACAAAAGTTTTGAATTAAATACATCAATCGATTCATAACACAAGCTCTTAACAACCTCCTGAAGGAGAGAATTGTTCGGCCGTTTAAATATTGCTCACAACAACTATTGCTGATACCATATCAACGACATGCATTCTTGCAAATATGTACTCTCAAGCAACAGACTTCCTCCTCGCAGCACCAAAATACAACAATACCCCTCAACCCAAAAAACTACACATATCATTGTACTTATGCATTATCAAATACATTTTCGCCTTGCAGCACCAGCGCACGACACCAGACATCCCTCAAACAATATAAGATGCATCCATAATCATAAACGTGTGCTATAAATTAACAAATTCCGCCTCGCAGTAAGAACAAACAACGAAAGGTATAATCATAATCTTCCAGGATGCGTTGCTGCGGTTGTCACAAGCAAGTCAAACTGTTGGTACTAGATGGCAGCACCTCACTCCTGACACCGATGCTACGGCATTGAAGTGAACTAACAAGATTACAAATGATGTACTGTATACCGTTACGTTGTACACAGAGTTTAGCACGGTATTCTTCACTTCGTAAATGCGACAGTTTCACGATACAGGCTCTTTTATCGAATTTCACCGAAATCGAAAAATTAATGTGGAAAGTACGGAGAGATATTCATTTACGCCTTTTGGTAAAGTATTGCTTTTCCTATGCTGATTTTTCACGACACTCATAACCACAAATACCTTTTTGTGGTTATCGTCTGTGTCGAATTGTACTGAAATTGGAAGAGAAATGTATAAATTAGGGCAAAATATCATTTATGCCTCACGCATATTATGCCATGCCTTGCACTGAGGATCACAAAAGACTCTACTCCTTCACGGCGTCATACGGTTACCTTATACATCAAACTTCACCCATATCGGTAAATAGACATGAAAGTTACGCGTATAATTAATTTACGCACTTGACTGTTATTGCACTGACACTCAAAACGCACGCCGACTTCACAACTTTTTGTAAACAACTCCAGTGCTCATAAAAATTAGACAAACAGTTTAGTCGCTGAGGACCTGTTAGCTTCTCAAAAAGTACCCTGCTCCACGGACCTAGTCAAAGAATGCGCAAGGCCAAAGCAGAAGTATAGTTTTCTCGGTGCGCATGGTAAACAGAACACAAGTAAATGCAAGGGAAATTGAGCCCTATTTCATAAACATAATTAAACTATCCCTGTGCAGACCCGGACAAGCCCTTAGGGATCCAGGGGGATGAGGATCCCGGAATTTCTAGACAATCGGTACATGAAGGTGGTAAGGGTGTCAGTACTAGGCACCGGACGCCTTTACCCCCCAGGAAATATTCCTGGTACTCATTTCTGTTAGAGGCTGAATCGACCCCAGGGCCATAGTGCGGCCGGAAGGATTATGTCAACGAAAAATTCCAATAACACCATCGGGAATCGAACCCGCGACCTTCCGGCTTGTAGCGCGTTGCCTCAAGGATTGTCATTATATTAATAGCATTAATAAGTTTTTTTAGTGCAGAAGGGCCCCGCAGCAGACGTTACGGGCGCACCGCACCCTTAAGGCTTCTTGTGCAGCCGTGTGATGAAGATGATGATTATTTTTTGTCCTTTTCCAAGTAACGGAGTACCATGGAATGAAACTGACAGGGAAAAATCGAAGTGCGCAGAGAAAAACCTGTCCCAGTGCCACTTTGTCCACCACAAATCCCACACTGATTGACTCCTGGATCGAACTCGGGCCTCCGCGGTGGGAGACCGGCCACCTACTGCCTGAACCATGGCACGACACTTATTAATAATTGACGATGATAACAGTAATGATGATAATGATGGCATAAACAATGATAACAATGACAGTATGGAAGTTATGACATTACTAGTAATTGATCACACCACCATGTGTGCATGAGTCCAGCATGCTACCTCATGCATCATGGAAAATTTCCGTTTGTTCTTGGGTTCAGTATTTACAGCTTTGTATATTTTACATTATGTGCAGAAGACGGGGTAGGGCAGTAGGTAAGTGACAAAGGGACGGTCCTGGACGACCGAGCAACAGTGGTTCCAGTTTTCTCAAACAGAACTACACCCAGTTGCTTGCTACGTGTCCTTTTACCAACAGCTACTTTTTATTCAGGCGATCACGAAATTCCCCGGATTTTCATGGAAACCAAAGGCTTATTAAATTTTTCCTGAAATTTCATCATGACTCCCTACCCGGTACTAGCTGACTGATGTTCATACTTTCACCCAATTCCCCTTGCGATGCATTTTCACTGTTTTTCCATTCCAGTCTTTTTCTCCTGCACAGTTTCTATTCTTTATGTTTCACACGCATCAGTTCTCTTAGGAAGATATTACTACTTGCTCTGCACTTTTAATGCGAATTACATACTCGAATTATTACAAAATCTGTTTAAGTTTTTTTCTGACGCCGCCATTCTGCACCTGACTGCATAGATGTTAGGCCGTATCTTACGGCGCCTTCAACGTCAGCAGAATATTCAGGTGTTCCTGGAGCAATCTCCACTACCCATCCCCTCGTCTCCCACCACACACGATCCCCACAGCTCGTAGATTCGCCTGGAGTGTAGCAGCTGATTACATGCCCGGGCCCTGCGAAGCTTCAAGCTTTGGTAAGACAAAGAGAGGTAAAAACAAACACAGGAATAAAAAATGGAGAATGAGTTTTGACACAAAAGAGGTCGGAGATGGAAGAGAAAATTGAAGAGCGGTGACCGAAATTAATTGCTCTTTTGTGTTGCTGCTTGTGAAAATGTGACAATGCGCGTAAGTCTCCTAGACTGCGACAGTGGTACTGACTGTATGCCACTTGACATCTTGTGTCTTTTTCGTCTGCCAACAAATGTGTTACAAAAGTCGATTTGCTCAATTGGATAAGACCGGGTGTACAAAAATACATTTTCTACTAATTAATACCTTGGGATGGGGAAGGCGCATTATAAGACGTCTTCTGTAGATAAGAGGTGAATGTGTAAATCGTATCGGGGCACAAAAGACCCACTAAGCCTGCTAGAGGACTATGACAAGAAGGATCCGGTCAGACACAGCAACATGTAGTTAACCTTTTAAAGCCTAGCGGTTTCTTCACGTACCACCAGGTTTAACATACATCAGTTCTATGTGGTGCCCCACATTGCGATTTGTGTTTTGTGCAGGTCTCAGAACAAACAGCAACGTTTGCCTTACAAAACATCAACTAACTGATTTTTTATAATCGAGTTGGCGCTTACTGCGCGGTACGCACTAAGTCCTTGTATAAAACCGATTACCTTTCGACTTTACAGGGTTAAAGATATAACAATTCACATATTTCAATACACATGTTACACCTCTAGATCTTAAGAATAATGAAGGGCGAGTATAAAACAGAAACTAAAGTACGAAGTTCCGGGGTCTGAATAGAGAAGCCGTGCGTATGTTTCTTAGAAAAAAAAGTAATATCCCATCTGAACTGAGTTTGTTTCACTCGTGCCTGGTAAGGCGTGTCGTCTGTGTTCCCATCCCAGTGTGGTTCAGCACACACGTGTATTTGCAGATATATCCATGGTGTAGCTACTAACGAATTGCATATGCATAGACATATTAAACAAACAGGCCTATTAAATAACTTAATATGACCGCAATCTGTTTTGCAGCAGCGAAGTGTAGCCCGTAGTCGCACTATCACAAGAAATTCTAATATGACTAACTGAAAATCTACCCTTCATGTACACTGTCCTTGGTATAAATGCTCAACAGAGCAGGTTAGATTAGCGGTAGTACTCGAAATTTCTACTGGGGTTTAAAGTATAAAAAGCCGATCCTAGTGGCCGCGCGATCTAAGGCGTAGGTCTGCGGCCGAGCGCTTGCTGGGATCGTGGGTTCGAATCCCACAGGGGGCATGGATGTTTGTCTTTTGTGAGTGTTTGTGTTGTCAGGTAGAGGTCTCTGCGACTGGCCGATCCATCTTCAAGGGGAGTCCTACCGACTGTGGTGTGTGTCTGAGTGTGATCAAATGAAAATAAAAACAACCTCGACGCCTACTGTGAGTAGATAGAAGAGGTACGGACTATGAAATTGTATAAATGTGGCTGTATTACCACCTAGGTTATCCAGCCTCCATCAGTCCCTTAAGGCGAGTAATTGAAAGAGGCCAGGATACTTTCTTCCAAATCCTCGCCTGTACTCCACACGTGATCATCTTCTTATCTAATTCAACACAACACAACCCTTGCAACTGAAACCGCATAAAAACGAACTGTGACCATTAAAATTCATAACCCATTTCCGACTATACATTTTAGTATTATACTTTTACCAATCAGATTCCCAAGTCATCACTTTACAAGGGGATTCGTAACAAATTCAGCACGCATTTCTTTTTCCCTTATATGAGACGTATTGCAGTCTGCCATATTTTACTGTTATAAATAGTGAGTGGTATGAACATTGACAAGTTGTTTTGTATGGGTGTGAAACTTGGTCTCTCACACTGAGGGAGGAACAAAGACTGAGGGTGTTCGAGAATAGGGTGCCGAGGAGGATATTTGGGCCTAAGAGGGACGAGGCGACAAGGGAGTTGAGAAGATTACACAACGAGGAACTTAATGATCTGTACTAAGCACCAAATATTATTCGGGTAACCAGATCGAGAAGAATGAGATGGGAGGGGCATGTAGCACGTATGCGGAAAAAGAGAGGTGCATACAGGATTTTGGTGGGGAGGCCTGAGGGAAGGCGACCACTTGGGAGACCCAGGCGTAGATGGGAAGATAATATTAAAATGGATCTTCAAGAAGTGGGATGGAGAGGCATGGACTGGATTGAGCTGGCTCACGATAGGGGCAGGTGAGGGCTCTTGTGAATGCGGCAATGAACCTCCGGGTTCCATAAAATGCGGGGAATTTCTTGACTAGCTGAGAAAATGTTAGCTTCTCAAGCAGGACTCTGCTCCATGGAGTTAGTTAGTTAGTTAGTTAGTTATGAGCACTGACAAAGTTTCACTTCATACACGATAAAAGAAATGAGTTTGAAGATATTCTTTCTTTCTAGGTGCGTCCATGTATTCTACCTACGGAGCGCCTATTAAAATAACTCTGTTTGTTCCATCGTCCACATGCAAACAACTCGACAACATTACGTCTGATATTGGAACATTAAAAAAATGTGTCAAGGAATTTCTATTTTCGTTTAGATTGGGCAGTTTTGATACCCAATTTACATGGAAGTCTACCTGCGTTTCTGCTCGCATGAGCCTTCGTTTCCATGTTCTGCCCATAAACAAGGCTGCCTAGATGGTGTTAGGACCCCATTGAACATTTTTTTGGCGCCCCCTGTAAGGGCGGTCCGGAAAGGGAAAACAAAGCAGACAGCGTAGTACGCAAAATGGCCGCCGGCGGGAAGTTCCGTCAACACGACAAATCACCACCTAATTACTTCTTATACTACCGAGTAAGGCAAACACATGAGCAACATATTCGGGCTCCGGTAATTTGTAAAGGCTTCACCCTCCCCCCCCCCCCCCCATCTCGTCGGCACTGCCCATAGGAGAGCGTTGACATACTTGCTCAGCATGTCCAGCCCTTATCCTAGTCTGTTTGATTTCATGGCGCCATATTCCTGTCATGTACATTATAAGTTTCAGTTGAACTCAGTATCAGTTGGGTGAATCAAGACGTTATTGCGAATAAAATAAGATTATCTGATAGAAGATACCCAACAGAACAGGATAATCCATCCCTTGTTTAAGCATATAACAGACCACAATCTAACAAATCAACGTTACAACAGATGGGACTGTTAGTCTTACTCACCCCACTCCATTTTCCTTGTCAGATCATGGCGCAATAATCCGTCCACTGTATAAACACATCTAAAGCAACACAAGTCTTTTATGTCAGTTGATAACACACACCACAGAATGTACATTCACACAAAATCAATTATAAACACTGTCCTTTTTACAAAACAATACAATGTAAGGTAATTGAAACCGAACTGTCTACTATCCACGATGTTACATGTGCAGTACCAGGTCTCGCCTCACGGGTTCTCTGCCTGTCTTGTTTGCCGAATGACACTTCGGCTTTTTCCGCCGTACAAGGAGTGCAACAAGAATAGTCGCCATTTTTGTGTCGTAATATTCTGATGTCGTTGGTTATCTTTAGTAATTTGCAAGACGCAGTGGATTCAGATTGCGTCATATTTTTCGATAGGCGCATATATATATATATATATATATATATATATATATATATATATAAAACTACACCCCGTTTCTTTTTCTGGTGGTAGTTTATACAGTAAAATTTACAAGCATAGTATCTAGGCCATGGGACAGAAATAGCGATAACTAACCGTTACAAATATTTTAAATGAAATTGCGTTGTTGATAATAAAGATTCGGTTACGAGAACAGAGACAAATCACATAACACCAGCTGCTACTCTCTTATTTGTATTATTAACTCAGATGTTTCTGTCTTATTCAGCAGTTATTATTCTGTCTAGCACGGGAAGAAAATCAAAGACTGACACAAAACAATAGTTTCGCAAGCTGTCTTTCAGGTGCTTTGAAGGAAAATCATAAATTACAGATTTTTTTTAAAAAATACTGAAACAAACCCTTTGAATTAAAGAAGCCGAATTAAACAGATAAGGCCTACGGAAAATTTAGAGCATTACATAACGAAAAACTTTGCAGTTTTATATATATCTCCTAGCATTGTTAGGGTAGTGAAAGCTAGATGATGTGATCGGCTGATCATGTAGCTCGGGTGGAGACACAATGACTGGAAAATTAATTAATCTTTGAAAGCTTTGTCATATTCCTGAAAAATTTGATTAAGGGAACTGCAGATGGCGGAATAGGAGTGGTGTAGAATGGCATTAATATAAATCACAGATGATAGGCCTATGCTGGGGTTTGTTTTTTTCCATTTGTGTCAGCGTAATTATGCCGGCCTTCTTTCAATCCTCCGCTTTTTATTATACCTGCAGGCACTGTAGACCGCCTTCCTTTCCTAGCTACAGCAATCTATCCAACGAGGAAGGAAGTTTTGTTTAAATTGCGTGCCAGCAGTCAGATCACATCTAAATATATATTGTTGAATTCTTTTATAATCCTTCACTACTAGACGTATTTCGGTTCAATGTGGTATCAGCTGCCTGCACAATACGCTCGCATGGGAAATTACTTTTGTTTCCTATCTACGAAGAATAAACCCGGAATTAAAATTATACTCTAATCAATCCTATCGGCTTTCTCAGAAATATTGTACATAATGCAAAACGTAAAACTCATTAACCGTTTAAAGCCTAGCGGTAACTTTACATACGGCTAGGTTTAACATTAAAAAATTCTACGTTGTGCCCCCATTGCGTTTATGTGTTTTGTACGGATCTCAGAACAAACAGCAACTTTTGCCTTATAAAATATTAAGAGACTGGTTTTTATAACCGAAATGGAGAGTGTTCACAGTGCGGTACGCACTGAGTCCTTGTATAAAACAGATACGCTTCGTCTTTAAAGGGTTAATATATACAATTTATATTTCGAAGAACTGTATACAGATGAATATTTTTCGAACCATGAATAACTCTGGAGCAGTGGAGGCGAGGATCCTTGCATTCTTAACCATGGACTTACATGTAGCTAAGTTATCAGCTCCGGCTGCTTTGCCTGTAATGAAATATCCCTCAAGTAGGAGTCTGGATAAAACTCACCGCTGGTCTGAGGACAGTTGTTAAGGAGTGACCAATCCCTGACCCTATCCCTGCCTGCAATCGAACTACGGTTTTTCATCCCGCAGTTACTCGCTTTATCCACTGAGGTATCACAGCTCGCTTTAAGGATGAAGCAATAATCCGATATGGATTATTCCAGTCCTTATAAATTAATCAATTTCAGACAAATGTTGTGTATCCTACAGTTACGAGCAGCAGGATGTTTCCATTGTTGGGCTACAGCCTGTATTTACAGTCTCCTGGCCGGGTGCGTAGTGAGTTAAAACACTTCGACATTATTCCACCAGAATGCAGCACGCTTCGTTCTGTCTGCAGTCCTGAGCCTGGTCATCCCACAACTGCCGTCCGCATCGCGTCTTCGGAGTGCATTCTCCACCTCGCATCTTGCAGCGCTTTTCCAGGATCGAAACTGAAACACAAAACAAATGTGGTGAAGTAAAATCATAACACCTGAAATGCAGTATCATATCACTCAACAACCATTACAATTTAATTATAATTTTTAATCCCCCCCCCCCAAAAAAAATTAAAGCTGATTTACACGTTATTTGAAAAATTCGACGTCATAGCTTACAGGTTATAGTTTTCGGTCCTGGGGTCTTATTTCGCCCGCCGGTTTCGGACCACGGACTGCCACATAAATACTCGTTATTGTAACGTAAAGGACTACTTAAATGTTAAAACAAAAGGCTTGGTATCCACGACAGATTGCACTGAAGCTTTACGGAACGAGCAAAGGTACGTCGTCTCCTTTGCTAAATACTGGAAAAATTGAATATAGGAATTTATAAAAAATGAAGAGGAAAAACTGTCGGATATTTGGGTAGACCACAGTCATCAGTCAGCTGTACACTTACAGTCAGCTGTACACTTACAGTCAGCAGTACACTTACAGTCAGCTGTACACTTACAGTCAGCTGTAAGTGTAAGGCAAGGTTCTAAACACACACTACATTTTAGATTAGGATACATTCCACTAAACCTGACACTTCACTAAATTTTTTTAGTGTGGCGCGCGCACGCAAGCACGCATACACACACAGAGGCAACACGAACGGAGAACTGCACACATTCTCACACATTCCTTATCGTCGGAAATATATCAAGATAAGTAATTAGCACTGCTACGTTTGCCTTTGCCCTAGGAAAACTGTGTCCGGCTGTAACTTAATGGGACACCACATGGACTTCAGAGCTGTTTATAAGGCGTACATTTGTTCTTGTGCACCCCATGAAGGCGTACAGCAGAGAGGCTCTAGACCTCCACGCATTTTTAAACTTGGTACTAAATGAATGTGGGTGGTAAAGTCAATTGCCCTTCCGCTTTACCCTTAGGAAAAGCGACACCTTTCCCCATTCGATAGGAAAATGGGTAGGCCCCAGAGTAGGTCTGGGCATTTTTGAGAAGAGAAAAATCTCGTGCCCCCCCCCCCCCGTGAATTGCGCCACGGTTCCTCGGTCATCCGGCCTTCAGCCTAGTCACTAATCTCACTGAGCTATCCCTACTCTTGTAAGACGTTGTAATGAATATAAGAATTCGGAATATCCAGCACGGAATCAAAGTTCTGCTGTTCAGTGCACAGGCCGTCAATACACTAATTTCCTCTATTTCAAAAATATTTTGATCAATGTTATACTTTCAGTGTGACCTGCGGATAAACACTTTTCTTACTTCCGGACTAAATCTAGGACAGTTTATCATCACAACATTTCTTATGCTTAAGAATCACATAATGACATTGGACCGAGTTTTCAATTTTTGTTAACCTTGGCATTAGATAGAGCTAAGTTGTCATATGCACAATCCTACTGCTTCATCACTAAGAAAAGAAGTTCCCGCCATCCCCCAGTATCCAATACGGTCCAGAGAGTGCCGATGGAAAGAAAAGTTACTGTCTGGTTCTGGCTTATATTGTAATTACCGGACTTGGTTTCGTTTCGTAGTCCTTCCCTCTTCCACCTACTCACAGTAGGTGTCGAGGTTACTTATTTTCACTTAATCACACTGAGACACACACCACAGTCAGTAGTACTCCTCTGGACGAGGGATCGGCCCGTCACAGAGACCTCTACCTGACAACACAAACACTCACAGGAGACAAAAAAATCATGCCCCCTGTGGGATTCGAACCCACGATCCCGGCAAGCGCTCGGCTGCAGACCTACGCCTTAGACCGCGCGGCCACAGACCAGACTTGGTCCGTAACATTTTCCAATCTATGAAGTCTTCATAAAGAAAAACAAAAAACTTGCAAATCGTGTCTCAGCGTACCGCCGTGACAACATTCAACCCCTGCCTCTTGTTGTAGGGGGCAAAGTCCCGTTTTGGGGTTGAGATGACCAGCGGGACATTCTTTCTCTGGAAGACATATCCCTCCGGCACGAGAGCAGGGTTCCTCCAGGTTGAATTTCACTGGTAAAGCCGCTTCGTCTCCTGTAAACCAAGAGCGCAAGAGTCATCGGTTGAGACACTCCGTTCGAATTGCTACGTAAAACAGATACATGACTAACAATACCACCAATCTCAACTGTATGTGGGTATTCGGTTATTCGTTGTCTAATGTGCGATACATTTCGGCTTTAATTAATAAGCTGACATAAGGCACAGACAAAAGTATCTGAGAAAAGAACGCCCACACACAAGTCATTATTATTAAACCAACTGAGATGTAAGCCTTCCCATATTTACAAATGTTCTTACTGAATAAAGGCCAAAACTGGCTAAGTTAGAAATTAATACATACTAAAATAATTCAAACAAATTAAATGTTATTGCAGAACTTATACATTTCGTCAAAATCCCTCTTTTATATAACTACAAAGAGTACGAAGTCATATCGATGCCTCCGAGGGATGACAAAATTTTTTGGTGATTTTGAAAGCGATAATTACATCCCAGATGCTTAAGGCCCTGTCTTTGCCTTCCTCTCTTTTTCTTTCCTTTAGGTTGTTCCTTGTTAAAGTGCAGGCCGTTAAGTAAATAACATGAAAAAAGACGACTCCTCTAAGCACAGTGAAGGACTGTTTCCGCTTATTCATACTGATGAAGCTATAGCTCTTAACGGTATGCAGGTTATATCAATCATGCCTAACAATATGTGCAAGGGCACGTGTTTTAAATCACACTGTCGCTCTGTTTGAGTGCCATGTGAAACATCGCTTATATTGACAGAGGCTTTTCAGTGTCGATTCCGTGGACTAAATTTAATCAAAATCCATCGAGTAGTTTAAAATAAGAAATATGCAAAAAAGGTAACTGTATTCTCATTCTGCGTTAATTTTGTGCACTTCGTGTAAAGAAAACTAAAAACTGTAGCCTTGAAATAAGATTTCGTAACACAAATCCTATAAAAAGGGGACTTTTCCTCTCTTCTTCTTCTTCTTCTTCTTCTTCTTCTTCTTCTTCTTTAGGGCCTGTCAGCAGATGTCCCGGATGCACCGCAGCCTTAGGCTTATTGTGCAGCCCTAAACACTCCATTCAGCACAGGTTCAATAACCCTGTGCCTCTTATATAGAGGAAAAGTCCGTTATTGAAGCTTAGCTAATTTCTTTTGGTTCAACAAGCAGCTTCCCAAGAACATTATAGCGCTGACGTGCCAACACTTCGCAGTAGCAAATGATATGCTACACTGTTTCAGCCTCCATCTCGCAGAATCTGCAGGTTGGATCCCCATCCAACAGGCCCATAATATACGGGTGCCTCCTCACAGGATTTTCCTCTCTCCTATGCAATATTCGATATTTAACACTGAATTCATCTGTGGCTGGTCCAGATTTCTTTGTGCGGACTCACACTTACTAATACAGAGCCGTTACGTTGACATCTGACATCTCTACTGCGGTCGCGAGCTAAAACTCGTAAAACATGGGGACTACATCACTAGCCGCTGCTGAAAAGGTTGCTGGCCGCATGTGAGAAATTTTTGAACATTTACTGATGGAATTGGCGGCCGCATGTGAGGACGTTATGGCCTGATAGTGATGTAACTGCTTGCTGTATTTGGAAACATCATGATACGCCGCTGATATAATTACTGGAGGAAGGGCCGCTATCACGAGCCACTCCTGAAGCAAATGCTGGCCGTATCACGAGCCACTCCTGAAGCAAATGCTAGCCGCATCACGAGCCACTCCTGAAGCAAATGCTGGCCGCATCACGAGCCACTCCTGAAGCAAATGCTGGCCGCTATCACGAGCCACTCCTGAAGCAAATGCTGGCCGCATCACGAGCCACTCCTGAAGCAAATGCTGGCCGCAGCAGGAGCTGTTGCTGAAATAAACTGTTGGCCGTATGTGGGAAAATCACGAACCCCTTCAGCATATAATTGCCGGCCGCATGTGGGAACGTGCGGCCACATTTCCCAGATTCCTTTCGCGTTGATTATTTACAAGGCTAGTTCCCTCCCGGAGGCTGGCCGGCGAAACGTAATGCAGTAGCGAAGTCAGGGGCGTTTCATGACCAGTAGCCTTCCAAGAAGCACGGAAAACTTTGCCCAGGGCCCAAACACGCATCCCACTCCTTTTAATATTAAAATGTTTTTTTAATAACATTCCGTCCGTCGCATTCAACATACATCAGGGGTCGCAAATTCCTCCCCGGGTGAGACTTTTGCCAAAACATGTCACATGAGTGTTTTACTTTAACACTGTCTGTTATTTAATTTTGTCTTTTGTCATCATAAGAAAGGAAAAAATTTGAGATTTTAATTTTTTAAGGCTGTAAATATTATAATTAAGGCGTTCTGAGATGCGACGCCTTGTAAATCTGTCCGGTAGGGTGACCAGATGAAAAGAAAAGAAAAGAAAAGAAAAGAAAAGAAAAGAAAAGAAAAGAAAAGAAAAGAAAAGAAAAGAAAAGAAAAGAAAAGAGAAGAGAAGAGAAGAGAAGAGAAGAGAAGAGAAGAGAAGAGAAGAAAAGAAAAGAAAAGAAAAGAAAAGAAAAGAAAAGAAAAGAAAAGAAAAGAAAAGAAAAGAAAAGAAAAGAAAAGAAAAGAAAAAAGAAAAGGGACGCTCGTGGTGAGTTGACATGATTCGACAGTCATACTAGTCGAAATGATTATCTTGTACTCGTGTCATGCCAACTGGCCGCAAGTACTTAGGTCGATTAGAATTAGTATCGGTTACTTACATATTTACCGCTGTCTTAGCCTAACATTAACACAGTCACATCACACAAATCTCTAATGAGCAGACGGTCCAGCACAAACACTACAAATATCTTTGTCATGTTTTTTAAATTACTGAATTTCTTCCAAAAGGTTTGGCTGTTCTTTCACGAAATTGTAAAAGTCCATACAAGAAATGTCTTTAAAATGTGTTTTTATAATCAAAATACAAAGGAAAAATAATAACAATGGGACACTTTAAAAAAAAAGGGACATTTGGCGTCCCGATTACATTTTCTCGGGACAATCGGACCAGTGGCTGAAAAAGGGGACAATCCCTTTAAAAACGGGACGTCTGATCATCCTACTCTACGGCTGTCAGTGTTTCGGAGATATTTGTGACGAGTCGAATCACACACCCGGGTCCAAGTCTAGTCACAATACCGACTTCTTATTTATTCTTAGAACCAGGCGAAAAAAATAACTAAAAGAACACAAAGTTGCTCAGTGTCACGGCAGGTAGTTACGTGAATATAGCACTGCGCTCTAAAGGTTAATGACAATGATATTAACCTTTTAAAGCCTAGCGGTAACTTTACATACGAGCAGGTTTAACATTAAAAAAATTCTACGTGGTGCCCACATTGCGTTTATGTGTTTTGTACGGATCTCAGAACAAACAGCAACTTTTGCCTTATAAAACATTAAGAGATTGGTTTTTATAACCGAAGTGGAGAGTGTTTACAGCGCGGTACGCACTGAGTCCTTATATAAAACAGATCCGCTTCGTCTTTAAAGGGTTAACAGGCTAACAGCCTCCGTGAAGCAGAATCCTTGCCGGCTTATGGTATCCCAAATTTCATCACCGTCTTTACAAGTACTGGGTCCGAATATCTATGCGCGATGTCGAAACACGACGGTAATTCTAATTTATAACAGCTTCTTCATTCTCCATATCAAGGTTCTTTCATTATAACACAGTGAAAACCGTGTGTGTTGAGCACCTTTGGCTCCATTCAAAGCCGCCCAACTTATATAGGTGGTCAACTTACGGAAACTACTTGACGATATAAAAATTGAACAGTGCACTATCACTTGTGAAAATGCGCTCAGAGTGCACAGAAGCGGTGGAGATTGAGTGGACAACAGGTGGTTCTGGTAATGAATGAGGCTTTAAGCCCACGTATGGTAAGACACAATATTTATACAACTATTTAGGTCCGATGCCACCATTTGTTGTGGCCAGTTGCCGGTCAGTCCGTCCGGCCGCAGTTTGCCTCTTCCGACGGTCCCGCCCTATTGCCTGGCCGACGGAGGGACAACTCTACCAGTACCCTGGGGCTTCTGACCCCCTTTCCAGTTAGGACGAATAACCATCGCGGCGTGAGTAAGACTATGGTGGAGTAACAGGATGGGGCTGGGTGCGCACTGATTCAGAATCAGACACTGGTTCACTAAGCCTACAATATAATATCATATAAAAAATCCCAAAGTATACTACATACAGATAATCGGTCTGAGGTAGAATCTGATAACTATCTACCATACAGTATTGGTCGGTTAGAGCCATACACCACTCAGCAGCCTTCAGCAATGATACGGGTATGTAGAACATAGAATATAGGAATGTAGAATATATGCCGAAAGCGTAGCACTAATTGTGAAAGTGTGGCAAGGGTTCAACATAAACAGACGGCCAAGTTATGGAGTGATGGCTGTGCAGGGTGTCAGGGGAATTCGCCAGTTCCATAAAAGTGCGGCCAACCGTGCCAGGTGACGGACTTACATGGGTGGCAAACTTCACAGGTTTTACTGTATGACAAATCTAACTCGGTTTATTTTTCATACGAACTCACCGGAGATCATTTTTGCCACCCCTGGGGAACAATGTTACCGTCGCTATTGGTTTTTCCCATAGTGAAGGAGCTATATGCTACAAGAGGCCGTTCACTACTGCAGACTTGTGGGGCTGAGCCTCAGGTAAGAAATATTACCAATTCAAGTTGCACATTTATTAGAGAATTTTTCTTTCGATTCACACGCAATTTACATATCTGACAATCTATCTGGGTAACGGCGATCCTCATGGGAAAATGCAGTGACCGTGCACGAGTATCAGAAACCGAAAATATGGAAATAGCGAAGAGATTACTGTCAAGCACCTATGCAGTGTGCCAAGGTATGCGCTTTAATACTTCAAAGTACGACAGAGAAAGTGAAGATGGCAGATCTTACTTAAATAAGCTTTAAATATCCAGCTCCTATTTCCAAGAAATATACTGTGCCTTAGTTAGACAGATTAAAACCTTTTAAAGCCTAGCGGTAACTTTACCTACCACCAGGTTTAACATTAAAAAATTCAACGTGGTGCCCACATTGCGTTTATGTGTTTTGTACGGATCTCAGAACAAACAGCAACTTTTGCTTTATAAAACATTAAGAGATTGGTTTTTATAACCAAAGTGGAGAGTGTTTACAGCGCGGTACGCACTGCGTCCTTATATAAAACGGATACGCTTCGTCTTTAAAGGGTTAATCGATTAATATTTAGTAAAACTGTGGCTATTGACTGTGAGAACAGAATGAAGCGCCATAACCATGGCAACCAAGCGTGAATTTCACTTCACTTACTCATTCACAGACCGAGTGCATCATACGAGGTAAATCCACGTCTAGCGTAAAGTCGCATCACGTGATTTGGTATGTCAGTGACGCCACACCATTATTAGCCTTTGTTCCTTTTATTTGCAGTGCTTCATTTCTTTCTGATGTCAAGACGCATTTTTTTTCTATTTGTAACTCAGTGCAGAAACGTCACCGCATTTCGAATGACCTAATCACACAAAGCCACCATTAAGTCACGAGGTGGGAATAGGTTTCTCTTAAAAAAACACACACACTGTGTTACTAACCGCTCAGAGCACGGCCCGCACGTGTTTAACATTTTATCCACAGTACGTTCGTGGCTAGAACATGCGTTAAAGTCTCCCAACCGCTAAACTTTCCCCACTAGCTTATGTGTGAGACCTCTAACAGACCAAATCAGTACAGCGCAGAGGTAGCTATGTATTACAAATAATTTAACGTGCAATAACCCACGATTTCACCCACAGAGTAGGGCCTACATTCATGTGCTTCTTTCTGTTTGCAAAATAAAGACAGAATATTTACCTTAACAGCAACCAAAAGTCTCTGTAAGAGGAATGCGATGTGGGGGGGGAGGGCAGAAATGGAATCCCAAATACTGCTTGCAGAGTCAGCATACTTGACGCGACATTTTTTGAAAACATTACAGCTTTTTCTTATCTGTCGACTTTCGTGGCATATATGACGTGTAGAATTGCTTGGAACCGCCAGTAATCAACACAACACATTTGCTGTAAGTATGTACCAGTCACGGAGGCACCGCGTCGCTCAGCATTGCTCTTGGCCTTCCCGTTGCGGTGCTTGACGCTTCGCCTTGGGTCTGCCTACTATCGAAATTACTCGTGTTGTGCCCGCAAGGGCCCCTCTGCCGCCGCTAACATTTATTTGATAATCATGAACGTTCTCAGTCCCTGCAGGCTCTTCTTGTTCTAAATGCCTTGAATATTTCCCCCACATGCTGGATGACTTCGTATGTTTAGCCTTGGATTCTTGCATAAACAAGACGTTGATCTCAGTTATTGACACATGACACATACAGAGTCTGACCGAAATGCTGAGTTACTGAACGTCAGGTAACTGGTAGACATAAATATCGTTGTGATGAAACGAGTTAAGAGGCCATTCGTGTTGCCGTCAAACACAGCGTGGGATATCCTGATCGTATTAACAGTGACTACAGGAATCAATACATTATCAAGTGCTTAGCCTTTTTTCATTTTTTACCTAAAAATGTTTTATTAACAATTTTCCGTTTTTCTGTTGCGCAACAGCCCAACTCGGGACACGCCACCTCATTGTCGAGGTTTCTAGATCACACACACACACACACACACACACACACACACACACACAAGCACTCCTCTGCACGAGGGATCGGCCCGTCGCAGAGGCCGCTACCTACACAACATGAAACGAACACAACAAAGGTCCACATCCGCAGCGAGATTTGAACCCGCGACTCCAGCAATCAAGCGACTGCAGACCTACGCCTTAGACAGCCCGGCCACCGGGACCGGCTTTATTAACAGTGAAAGTTAATAACTATCTGAATGCAAACTGCAGGGCAATAAACTGCCACTAGACTTTCAGCCCAGAATTAATTTTTAGGCCTAACTTCATCTTGTGTTTCTTACACACATTTATTTCATTGTGCCTTAATAATGGCTGGCATAATAGATCTCCATCACCACCACCACCACCACCACCACCACTACTACTAGCAGTATTATTACTACTAGTAGTACTACTATTATTAGTAGTAGTAAGTACTAATACTACTAGTAATAATAGTGAAAAGGTAAAGCAGTCCCATTACAGGCCTGGACAAGCCCACAGGGTTCCAGGAGGTTGAGGCTCCCAGATTTCTAGACAGTCGGCACTTGAAGGTGGTAAGGTTGTCAGCCCTACGCACCGGCCGCCTTTACCTCGCAGGAAATATTCCTGGTACTCATTTCTGTTAGAGGCTCAGTCGACCCCAGGGCCATAGTGCGGCCGGAAGGATTATGTCAATGAAAAGCAATAGTAGTAATAATAATAATAATAATTATTATTATTATTATTATTATTATTATTATTATTATACCACTTCTCTTTCTTTCGTTGGTGTGTTCACCAACATCAAAATTCTTTAACAGTTAAGATTTCCCAAACAGTAAACAAATTCCACACAGCAGAGCCCTTCTTCAGAAGATTCGTGTCACAATTTAAGATGTTAAATTTAATAAAAAATGCGCCCAAAAGGGTTGCAAAGAATGTCAAAAATTTACGAAATATAAGCATGACATGAGGCGGTTGCTGCCGTATTGGCTACAGATACTATAAGAATTGCCGTCGTTTGATTTTCTCGAAAAGCCTGTAGACTTACAGAACGTGTAATACTGGGCACAACCCGCGTTGCGTTCTTATACACAACCTGCCTTGAAAATATATGTCATTATTAGACCTAATATTTAGCGAAGTGCATTCAAGATTTGTACATAAATGCGTGTCCGTTATTTTTGTCCCGTTTTAACTGAAAGTAGAATATAAAGACAGAATTTGGTAAATCTGAACATCAAATTTCACAAAAATCAGTTAAATTCCTGAATCTACGCACACGAAAAAACGAACGAAAGACATGATGCACGTGGAATGTGAATTTTTGCTATTTTTCGTTGCGAACGCTCCAAAAATTACGTTTCAGAGCCTGAGCGGCATATGGGCTATGGGAAAATGCTGGAATGTATTTTCCTATTCCATGAGAAGTCCTGCAGCTTGCTAAGCTCAAGGCGAACAAGTGATGTCATTATTAATATTTCCCGGCTATCAATACAGCAAATTTCCCACCTTGTGGAGCTGCCGCCGTTGCGGCTACAGCGGCAGTCAAAACAGCCCACCACGATGAGAACAGCATGCCGTCAGCTTCTCTCTTCGTACAAGTAACAGCCGCTATTGCCAGAACCCGCGTATTAAAGGTAAGCGAGCACCTCAGTGACGTCAACTGCCCTCCTTATAACGTGGGTGTTGCGTGAGGAAATCGCTGGTGATAAACTACTACAAGCTTCTGTCTGACGTCAATCTTACCGACCCGTATGGCAGCGGGAGAAAGCGGTGTTGACGTCACACCTGAAGTGCCTACCGGAGTTCCCACCCTACCTCTTCATTTATCTGTTAAGGCCTTGGATGTTCGAATGTTCTTGCGTTGTGGGTGAAACCAGTAGGAAACCCATGTGCAGCAACTGGAAGCAGTGGCGTATCTGTAGGGTTTAATTGTGTGAAACTGCATTTCATTAACATCGGTTCTACACTGATTCATACTACTAACAAACTCCAGACTTCGTGAGAAGACACGCGTCGCCCCGTTGTTCAGCACATTACTCTGTTCACAACAACCCACCAGCAGACCCTGTCTTAACCGGACCAGTCTTATCTACACTCTGTTTCTCCAAGATCCATTTCAGTATTATCTTTCCCTCTGCGCCTAGGACTGCATAGGGGTCTGCTTTCACACCGGACCTATGAATTAATTTCTCATTTACCCCATGTGCCATACATGCCCCTCCTGTTTAATCTCTGCTTCTCGTGAACGAATTCCGTGTTTTGTTTTAAAGGATGCTTAAGTCTGCAAAACTTTAATTTAAAAACCTGATAAATAGACTATTTGCGAGACCTAGTCGTAAAAGGAAAATAATGTTAAAATGGTCTTGGAAAAATAGGGTGTGGAGGCGTGCAATAGTTATGGATGGGGTCTAAAGGCTGCTTCTTGTAAACATGGCGACGAACCTTACAGGTCTAAAACAGACGAGGAGTTGACTGGTCACTAAGCGACTATCAGCTTCTCGATATGACAGTGTTCCTTGGAGGTATTTCGTTCAGGCAGTCTCTTAAACCAAAGTCTGTGGCCAGTATCGAATGAGACATATCAGCTGCTGGTCTAAGCTGAAAAAGTTACTTTACTGGGCGAACACACAAGTACTGTATAGCACCTGTTCCGCGGTCAGTGATGAACATGATCGTCCACAGCCGCGCGGAGAAAATGAACAAGCCGAAAATTCTCCAAGTGGCTACCTCGACTTAAAACACTGTGTAGAATAACGTTGACGGCAGATATGAATTTGGACAACAACATAACTGCAGGATATCTCAGTCAGTATAATGACTGGACACAGGTGGATGACCAGAGTTCGATTCCCGGGAGGAGGCATTTTTGTTTCCGAAACCACCTGAGTCCCACCCAGCCTAACAGCGAAGAGATTTCAGACGCCATTTCCCAGCGATGTAAAATACAGGAGTGTGGAACACTTGACGCTCTGTACACATATCGCCATGGCTTGGTGCTTAGGCACTCCACTGTCACCAGAAGAGCTCTCAGATTAGGCAGTCGTGGTGTCAACAGAAATTGTGACCCACAATAGGGTCACAACCTCGTCCGGTCGTTCACATGTAGAATGCAATGGCATCCACCTCAGTTGGGATAGCAAGTCTGTGCACTGCACAGTTCAGGTGGGACACGTCTGTTCAGTCCTGTCTCGTCCTCTTGGTTGACTAGTATGTTTAATCACACCTCCACCAACTTATACAAGTGAACTCATTAACTCTACACAGCACAGTCCCTCTTGAGAAGCTAGTAGTTGCTCACCTAGTCAACAAATTACCCGCATTTTATGGAATCAGATGGTTCATTACCGTGTTTCCAAGACGCTGCTTCTGGACTATAACCACCCTTTTCTCCCGTATTTCTTGGATACCAATTTGAGATTTATTCACCAATTTAGTGAAAATTACATGTTGGCTTGAGATTGGGACATATTTGAATCATGCTACATGATATAACATAAAGACCCATAAATTAAGTCACTTTATGTTCTTAAACATTAAGCAGAAACTTCAATCCCAGGCCAGTCAACAGCTACGGGCTTGTCTCATCCAGCTGATAGTTTAACAACACAACATACAAAAATGACTTACCGCGTTTTGATACTGTATTATTTACTTTACCGTGCTTCAACACTGTGAAACGTTACTTTAGTATCTATTTACTAAATAGGACCTATACTGCTGGTGTCAATATGTAGCCTACTACATCCATGACTTGTACCAGGTTTTCTACATTATGGCACAGTATGCAGCCATCAAATTCATCCCAAATGCTGCCATTTTTCTACCAGACCACACACTATCATAACCAAAATGATACAACAAGAATCTTCGCTGCCAAAATAACTTTGGATCCTGTACTCATGATAACTAGTATTAAGACGTGGAACTAAAATAACTTCAGTCCTTTCGGGACAATTACAACACAACACAATACAGCTATCACTTCATATTCTGTGGTACAAGGGGAACCTGTGTTTGTGTAATGCCACAGAACTACAGAGCACTTATTCTGTTGAAGAGGCTTCTGCAGCTCTCCTGCTTACCCCTTCACTTAAAAGATGGAGAGATCACACAAGACTGTATTATTTTATGTAAATCCCTTCAATAGGCAATTTAGATTGCATAACAGACCCTTGTCACCTAGTACTGCTGATATAATAAAATAAAACAAAAATCTGGGCTAGACATGTAGCTAAGATAGGGAAAGAAGAAATTCATGAAAAATTTTTGTGAGACACTGTGTTAAAACTGGGTAGGAGAGAGACAGCATTTATACAAATTACAGAGAAGTATGACATTAGGGTCAGAGGTAGATAATAAAAGTGACTCAGCACTGCATCAACGATGAATTCTGGTATCAGATGTAATGAATTAGTGGTGCTGCAACTTCTGGTTTCATTAGCAGAAGGATGACAGCTGAATCCATCATGCAAAGGATCTGTGATGACAAGGCGTAAAGCAAACAAATTCTACCACTGTACACAGCTGCCACACTCAGAAAGCAATACAACAGGAATAATTTTGGATACAATGGTGAAATGGGAAAGGAACGCAACCAATTATTCCAACCACCGTCAGCCACCAGACTGAATGATGTCACAGCTGCAATCTGAGTAGTATGAAATTACGAACTGATATATTTATCTAAATACAAGGCCACATCATTTTATTTACACATAGGCGCCAGTATGACATCGGTTCACTGAAATAAAACACGGTGCAAAATTTATTACCTTTATTTCATGTGCACATCCTTACATTCCCCATATATTCAGGCACATCTTCCTACTAACAGAATTTTAGAAATCACAATAAAAATTCACATTGCAAATTATGACTCTGAACCTTTCAGAGTCATGTATTATTGATTTACTTATATTAGTAACAGAACAAATAAATCAAGATTTCTGTTAAAAACTGACAATAAAATATGTGTTAAAAGGTACGACTGATAGGTAAAAATCACAAATGGAATAAGTACACATAGGCATTCTTTTACACCCTAGCTGTGCTCCTGAAAAAGTGGATGTAATTAAAAAATGTGTGTATGAAACATGGTATTTCCACAACAAATAATGAAACAGGTACAGGTTAGGTGAACTCATACCAATGACAGTCTTATATACAATATACACACATATACTTTGGTAGCTGCATTACATATGAAGGAAGGACAGGGGGGTCAGCCGGGCGACATGATGATACAGTAGGCGACTGTGACAGCCACGATACAGTTACAGGCGGGGGAGTTCCCAACTCAGTACTTCAATTTTTTCAGCATAACCATGAGTTGTACTATGCTACTCTTTGCCAAGTCAAAGACACAGCAGCTATTAGTAGTGTGTTAAAATTTTTGAAGGCAACTTATTATATCTAATTTCTCTTTAGTGCAAATCACCTTTCACTGGTCTCTTACTGGGGTCGCAGATTTTCGTTTCTCACCATTTAGTAGTAGTAGTAGTAGTATAGTAGTAGTAGCAGCAGCAGCAACAGTAATAGTAGTAGTAAAAATACTATTAAATACAGGCAAACAGTCACTCCACAGGGTGTCAATAAGAAATAAACAGTGAGCACATGATGCAGTTTACACTGAGCACACTCTTTCCCAGCCTTGCTCTACGCTCTGAGTTTTGTACACTCTTGGCAGCATTCTCATGTGTGACCAGCCGGAAGGCATTAGACTGATAAAGTGAGGGCATAAATTAAGATGTGATGCAAATTGGCAAGGGATGTTAAAGCAAAAAGGACACAAAACAAGGGCTATCTGAATGTGAATTTAAATACTTAACATACTGAATAACCCTAGATGGTGAGAGACATCTGGAAAATAAAACGGAAATATTTATAAAAATGCATGGGTTAATTTGTAGAAACTTCATCAAATTTCCAAGAAGACATATCAAATGACATAAAACTAGCACACCCATGCAGAATTTCAGGAACAATATTCAATGTAAGTGATGATTAGCGACATCATTCATCTGACACCTCTGTTCTCTTTATCAGCCCATGCACCACAAAAAGAATGCAGTTCTCCAGAACCTTACATCGGCACCCTGTGCAGTCTCGATGCACAACATTCAGAATGATTTTTGGCACACTGTGCCTAACCATTCTGGGCACCATGTGCCTCATTTCTTCAAGCTCAAGCAGCAATTAGACCACCAAAGTCTCTTGACTTTGCAAGAATGACAGGTATGCTACTATGTCACAACCACATAAACTGAAACTCCTTGAAACACTACTACATTCATACAAGTCACAGGCACAAAAGCATGTCACTCGCTCAGAGTTACAGTAGTTACCTTCCAACAGGCTGTGCACAGACGAAGGATCAGTGGACTTACCACTATGTCATAAAATCACTGTTACCAACATTACAGCACCTCCAAGGTTTTGTATATTAATGTTCACAGTGTGACACACACCCGGCAGGATGCAGATCAGGAACAGAGGACAGCACAGACATCAGAGATGAGGTGAAGCCACTAAGGGAGTCTCTTGATAAAGTAACACCTTACTTCATTTTTATTTACTTACAACTGGGTAATGAATTCACAGTATACCATCAGCTTTATAAATAACAAGTATACACCACTCTTGTTATATGCAGTACATTTTGATACACCAGTAGGACATACAAACTGCACAAGATTAGGATAAAAAAAAGGAGCTAACTCTTGCTTGCTTTTACCCTTGGACTTACAGACTTCATTCAGAACAGCATGAAACCACCAGATTTACGACACTCGGCACAGTGACTGGCACAGTTAAAGAATGCATGGACACAGACATCCCTCCTATTGGTGGGATTTAACCCATTCACTTAGACTGACTGCTCATGTATTAATTTTCTCTGTGCCATTCAAATTTTATGCAGTATGAGGGTGTGGCCTGAATCAAAATGGCAAAGGGCAAGTTACTGCTGGGCTCTTTTGAACAATGTAATGAACCTTCTGAGTCTGCAAAAGATGGGAGAATTTTTTGACTAGCTCAGCGTCCATCACCTTCTCAAGCAGGACTCTGCTCCACAGAATGATGCAGTATCCTGATACTATCAGATCATCTCTTCTAAATTACTCTTATACATATTGCTATGACATTTGGCTTGGGGCATTCAGTTTGACTACATTCTGCTGTCTTGGTGTACAACGCAGACTACCAATGGAGCCCCTCGCATCAGCACTGTTATCACTCTATGTTTAGAAACACAGATCAGATTGGTCATCAAATAATGGTCGTTCAAGTCCGGAAGTACAAAACGTCACACAAGATAGGAAGAGATACTTGAACTGTAAGCGTGGTTGTGGAAGGAGGTAGTCATGGTCATTCAAAAGTGCTACCCTGGCATTTGCCTGGCACGAGAAACATAGCATGAAGATTTACACAGCCAGTTACCTAGACAGGATTCAAATTGTGTACCCCTGAAAACACAGGTTCACAGTGCTTTATGACACTACACAGCCAGTTACCTAGACAGGATTCAAACTGTGTACCCCTGAAAACACAGGTTCACAGTGCTTTATGACACTACCTTGCTCACGAAGGGGGGGGGGGGCGAATAACTGCAGCTAGTGATTACACATTGACTTCTGACAGTCTACATGGCTGTACAATATCTAAAACCTGGTAAACATTAACAACACTGGAAGGAATGCAAACTTTAATGGAACATACTGGTATACTGAGGTGGACCCTCTGATAATAGGAAAACACACCTATTAAATTCATCATTCCCTAGTACAGCGACTTCTTCAAGCACTTGGTTGTTATGAATTTGTTCACAAAATTTATCCAGCGTCACTATGACAACTTGGCTATTTATCTGGCACACTACAACCTCTTTCACTGAATGACCAAAACTATAATACATCAAGACACGACATTCTGGGTAATCACCCCAGTTACATTTATTCACCCTTCTTCGCATTTATCAGCTATGGTAACGGTAGACAAGTACATTTCTGCCTCAGCGCACAGTGGGTTCCACATGAAAGTGAAACCCAGTACTTTAATCTCAGACCTCACAAACTGTAAAACAGAAAATTAAAAGTAAAAGACTGACTGCCAAGTACAATGACTCACATAAACACATCCCAGTCAGGTCACAGTATAAGACAAATACAGCATACCTAAAAAACCTTTGGCCATTGTTTAACAACATTTGCCAAATACCAGTGCCACATTATGTTCAGTGCTGTACATCACTCTTGCAACCAGGCATGTTAACCTTTTAACTGGGCATGACGTATATGTGCGTACTCGTATTGCGCTATTTCAGTAGGTATGACGTACTATTACGTCCTCGATCTTTCACCACTAATATCTCCTGGGTATGACGAGATACGACTTAGGTATGAGTATTGCTAAATAGTCGATGTTTTTTCCTCTAGGAGGCACCAAGAACCGCCTTCTTCTTGGCAGCCAGCGCCATCCACGACAATTATTTGAAACACTGGTGTCCTGACTGTTAGAAGGCCCTATGTGTACTACCGTGTTTTCAAGTCTACCACACAGAAATCTAAAAATCTAAAAAGTCATAAATGTTGCAATAATTATGAATAAAAGCTACATTTCATCTTTAAATCAGTTTCTCATTACATATTGAAAGAAAGCCCCATTATGTTTGCAACCCTTCTCATGCTTTATAGGAACTATGAAAAACGGTCAGGATTAAATACCCAGGGAAGGTTACACCAGCAGCCCAGAAAAGACCCAGTTAACAGGTTAAAGAATTCTGCAGGATTTATAATTAATCTATGGCATTTCAACCAAAATAATCTACACAGAACGCGTTTCATTCTGTGTGTGATTATAAGGTAACCCACTACCTTTTGGATGACGAATCGGGGAAAAAATTCTTGTCTTATACTCAGGTAAAAACAGTCATCTCTTCTTCTGAAATCTTTTGACTGTACCAACCACCAACAAACAACCCCACCTCCCAAACACACACAACTGAAAGTACTGTAAACATTAAAAATTCATGAAAAAGTGTACAATAATTTTTGGGTTGTGGGTGGGTGGCTGCCAGCTCTGCAGTAGCAAGGGCTGAATCTGACAGACTGTACTACCCATTTCCTCTTCCCTCTTACTGAAAAACAAGGTCTTGTAACTGTTTTCTGTTCTAATAACCTCATACTGTGATTTTAGAAATGAAAAATCAAGGCTCTACAAGTTAGATTTTGCACAAAAAAGCCAGGCAAAATACAGCAAAACTAGTACAAAGCCTAATACTATACATATTCTGTGCAAAAGACATGTTGACTTGTCTTTACTTCCAACTAACTGTGTTAAAAAATGCTCCCTGCAGATGGCTAAGAATAGCCAAAACATGTACCAGACTGTACAGTGCAATGAAATAAATGCATGATTGATATCCTGTGTGCAATTTGTTGGAAATAAATACGAGTTAGCATAAGGCCTGTTGAAATTTCAATTGGAAATTTTGGTAATTCCTGCCTCTAGGTACAATTTCCAATGGCGATCCTTCAATTGATGTATTCATATATGTTACGGGCCTAGATGGACACTGAACGTCACGATGTCACTGAATATTCACTCCACATATCCGAAAAGTTCTTAAGAGACAGCTTGACACAGTTTATCAGCAAAGTACGACACCATGATGCCAACTGACTTCCTCGTAACTTATAACTTCACCGAACATGCATGCCATGAATCTGAAAAGTTCTGAACAGACATTGATATGAAAGCTTCTGACTTCTTATCATCACAATTTAACATTTTAGTTGAGCTTGCTTACTCACTGGAACACTGCTTGTTGATCACATAAAAAGTTTCTGATCACCACCATTTAATATTTCACTGAGGTGTGCATACTCAGATATATCATAAACATGGAAACTGGCAACTGTGACAGCACTGACTTCCTGTACTGCTGCCATCTGTTGGTGGAAACTCACACCTGGAAGCCAATAGCTGTGACATCACCAGAGTGTTACACTTTTTCTCACAAACCAAGGGTACTGCACATAAGGCAGATAACTGTTTTTACACTTTCTTTTACTCTGCAAACACAACAGCTACATAGTCCTTAAAGGGCACTGGTAACTATGTGTACCACATGGTTTAATGTTGATATTTTCTTACACACTGGGTTCAATAGTTTCTCTTAGTAATTCGTGAAATGCTACAATTAGTCTCTAACATGTGCCACAGGAGACAAGGGAAAATTTTAAAATTTAGATCAACTGCCACTAGTACCATAACATAAAAAAGTCATATTTGGATGAAGAGCTGTGCACTGTAACCTTGTAAGTATTTGCTGGAACAACAGAACTATCAACTCTTTGCTTTCTAATGCACAGCAACAAGGCCTAAGACTTGTGCGCACCCCTATACCATATGTAATAAATGCCACAGCATCTGCTAGTATCAAGTGCAATACCTCGCTTACTAAATTACCACTCAGTGCTCCTTAACCTTTAACAGATGAATGGGACAACACTGTCCCTTTAAATGTAGACCCTTTTCGTATGAAAGAGGAAACACTGCCATGCAGGGTGCATTTAAACTGAACAGTACTTCAGCCAGCAGCAGAAACCTTGCATTTAAAACGCCGTATGCTAACAGTTAATGTCACTACTTACATTACATGCCTCAATGTTGCATGCTGTTTCACAGCACCACATTTCAAAGTTTACAAATGTAGCTGACTCAAATGACAAGAAACCACAACACCTGAAGCAGCATCATGCTTCATTCCCTTCAACAGACCAAGTGTAATGTAGCTGAAAGTTTTTAAACACTGCAGATAAGAATCCAAATGGTTGCGTTCTTTTTGAGACTGAGTGATTCTGGTGAAAGGTAATTGGCAAATGTTCTACACATCTGGTACCGATTTAAAACATCCCCTCAATCAATGCAAGAGTAATCACATGTACATTTGGGGTCTGTGATCAATCATACTCATGGCTGCTCTCTCTCTTGGCCAGCAAGTTGTCTTTTTCTTCATCTGATACCTCATCAACCATCACTTTCGTTGTGCGCGTGATCTTGCTGAGACCTTCTGTCAGCCCAGACTGACTGATCCTGTAACATATAGTAACTTTAATGTAATACTATTAGAAAAATGAGAGGAGCAATAAATGTAGTGCATGAGATAAAGGAGAAATACATACAAATTTTTTATTGAAAAACTTAAAGAGATGAGAGCACATGAATAGATGGAAGGATAATCAAATAAATCTTAAGAGAAAGAGAACATCAGTAGAAGCATGACTTGGAACACGTCCAATAGCAGGCTTTTGTGAACATGGCAACGAACCTTTGGGCTCCATAAATAACAGAATATTTATTAGGCATCTGAAGGATTGTTTACTCCTCAAAAGTAACTCCAATCCATGGATTTAGCCACTGCTACAGAGAACTTCCGGACATCACAATGAAAGCACCAGTACTATTACAACATAAGTGTGCATATCCACCATAGTGGTATAGTTATACTGATGCAAAATTTCAAAAACCTTAGTCCATTCATTCTTAAGTTACTATAATGTTACAAATCACAGAGTTAGGCAAACACAATTCTCAGTGCCAAAGTAAAATTACACTGCAGTCCTTTCTCTATCCAAGCACCGCATATTGAATAATTTGTACATCAGTGACACGGGGATAAGGCTCCATGCATTATAAATCTCAGCACTATACCAAGCAATGCAAATCACGCTACTGCAGCTCCAGTCTGAAGAAAGAGTATGATACCAAATGCATATGATGATGAATACACCCAGAGCTTGTCTAGGCATGATAAACAAAATATGAACATCAGCAAACCCCCCCCTTCCAAAGAAAAAAATTAAGCCCACAAGACTTCACCAGTCACTGTGTTAAAAGTTCCTTACAACATACCAACATTGGCTGCCCATCCCCTGAAATACGAATACTGTTAACATCCCTCCTAACCTTCCATTTTAACACACATTCCTGAGCAATTTGGCCCAGCCAGTAGTACACAAGGCAACGAATATTTGCTCATCACAACTGCAACCTGGGAAATTTTGTGCATACTTTTCCATACTCACCTTGAATTAGCCATAGAAATGATACCTTGTAAAACACACTCCCCTCACTTCTGCCCACAGACCTGAGATAAGTGAACCGAATTTTATATCTTTCAAATTACCTCTTTTGTTCATTTAACTTACTGAGCTAATCTTCAGTTATTAAGACAACCATCAGCTAACAACATTTACCAAGAAATAAAACGCAAGTGTCAACACTTGACATGCAAAAAACTGTCTCTGATGCCACCATTGGCTGGGGTGGCACTCACACAAACATAATACTTTAATTAGTATGTTAAAAATATGTACATATTACCATACATGTGGCATGAAACTACAGTTCTGCATGATCTTCACCACAGCAATACACCAATCTAAGCAGCAAGCTTCATGCACTGGTAGCATTCTCCCAGAAATGGTCCCGACTAGACAAATAAGAGGTAGGCTGGATATAAGGCACAGTCTCAATGTAATGAACAGAAACAGCCATGCCATGGATGAAAATCACAGCCTTAAAAGTCAGTCAGTAACCAATCACAGCCTTACAATGTATCATCCATGCCTTGGAACTAGGGGTACTGCTACTCAGGTCACTTACACAACATCCATTTCCTCATCATCATCAACACTGAGCTGGAAGTATGGATTTGCCGACGCAGGCCGAAACTTGTAGCCTGTCAGCACAAAGAACACATACGTAGCCATCTCATGGAACATTTCATCCAACCACTCATACTGGAAAGGTACTGTTATCTGCAACAAGGACATATTCATCACATACATTACGTAGCTCGCTCTTGCATCAGTCACCCACGAACTGGAAAAAGACAAGTTTCAATACAAATGACTGATGCCAGTTTTGCAGCCATTTCAGAAGACAGTGTTGTTGCCCCATTTGTTGTGTCAATGACAGGTAACTAACTCCAGGTAGAAGTGCCCTTGAAAACTTCACAGTTGCTCAAATAGTCAAGTAATCTCTACTGTTGTGGAACCTGCAATCTCATCATCATGTTCGTAACACACACCACTGGATCCCAGCCTGATCCAGCTCAATCCAATCAATGCCCTCAGATGATTTAAGTCCCATTTTAACCCCTTGTATGGGCAATTAAATGGCCTGCTGCTACACATGTAGCAGGCCACAGTGGCTTTTTTTTTTTACCCTTGACTCACCACTTCCTTGAATATCAAAGAAGAGAAGTATAAAGAAATAATAATATACTGCTACCAAACAGCTATATCAAGCCATTTGAAGGATACAGACAGAATGTCTCTCTACTACCAGCAAATGACTAGCAAAAGTATAATGCCAAAGAAAATCAAACATGAATGAGACCCTACTCCAAACTATGGACTGCATTATCAGTCACAGGCCTCACCTGATATTGCAACACAATCGATTAGTATTACCTTTCTGTCTGCACCTACATTTTCCAAGTGGTCTCTTTCCTTGAGGTTTTTATTAAAAAAATTCTGTATACATTTCTCAGATCCCCCACCATCTGCCACACACACACACACAAAACAGCACAAGAATTACAGATTGTTTGACATGATACTGGAAAAGATTCTGAAATCAATGGTAGCAAATACTCTCCAAATGTAATCTGCTTGCAGGTTCTTTGCGAATGTAAATTTGGAAGGGACTCAGTCTTGACGCTATTAATCCCTGCTATGTGCAGTTCTACAAAACTGGCCCCTGCTGTGACTATGCAATATTTTTCCATATCACATAAGAATGGCTTTGGATGTGAGCTCAGCACTGCTCCCTTCAGATTGGGATAAATTATTTACTCAGACACACAGTAGTCAGATTCAGGAAAGTGGACCTTCTTCACCTACTCATAGGGCAGGTGCAGGGAGTGCATTAACAGCAACCTTTATGGACTGCCTGCTACATACAGCTTTGGCAGCAAGGCCGTAAGCAAGGAATCAATCATGATGACAACAGATCCAGAAAAAGCCCTCATTTTATGTAAGATTTTGTCACATGTGTGTAACATTCAGAAACAGTGTCCATTTTTGTTGCTGTAGAGGTGTTCTCTTTATAAACCATACACGTACTGTGGTCACCAGGGCTGTGGAGTAGGAGTCAGAAGGAATTTTAGGTGGAGTCGGAGTCAGTAAAAACGTACCGACTCCAACTCCGACCTCAATCTAAAATCTTAACTAGATACTCCAATTCCAGAGCCCTGATAGCTACAGCACCATTAGACTTATAATTAAATATAGGTTATAAGTCTAAACAGTAGCCTGATGATTCACGTGGTGGCGATGAAGTGTTTTATAGGTTTACCGTTATTAATACATATTGAGCTTTTATGAAGGAGTCGGAGTCGGAGTCAGAGTTTTAAAAATCGAGGAGTCGGAGTCGGAGCTTTTGTGTACCGACTCCACAGCCCTGGTGGTTACACTGTACACGCAAGGACCAGTCTGGTTGGTGCAGTCTTCTGAGGTTAACTAAACTCATCTTATGTCTGAGGCTCCTTGACACTGGCAAGTGCTACCAAGCCGGCAGAATAAATCAAGCTCTTACTCACCCACCTGATACAAATCATGAAAAAGGCACAGCTTATTTTTCGGGCTAATGTCTGTGATTCCCAGCCTCATGTGTTAAACACAAGCAAGCACAGTCTTACACTAAATATGTGAAGTCCTGTACCTTGAGCAAGTATACAATGATTCTTGTGAAATAGATGTAGCAGATTATCATTATGTAGAAATGTCGGAAGAGCTTCAGTTTCCTCAGGTTGATAGCTGCTTTGCCATCCGTGTGTGAGGCTTCCTGAAGATGTCTGATTGACCTGAAGAGAAAAAAGCAAGAATGAAGACAACATAAAACATGTCATGAACAAACTTATCAAATACCTCATAATCTAACAGTACAAGGATGGTTCTGTTACACTCTATAACAAACATTACTAAACCGAGCAATACCATGGTGCACATGAAGAATGAAGAATGCTGCCTTGCTTTTACCTACAATACCACCAGAAATTCAATTTTCCATTTCTGTCATCTCATACTTAACCCCTAATGAAGTCACATTTCTTCTCCAAGACCGTAATTAAAGTACCTAAACATTTCATTATGCAAAAACGTTTAAATATTGTTTTTGAAAGGAGGAAAGGGGGAGGGGAAGGCAGGAGGAAAAAGTTACAAATAGTAATGTGTGAATACTGAAGTCATCTGGGATATGGTAGTTAGCACTGTTTTGGAGGGATCTGCTGCCCCCATCTTCAGGGTTATCCCTTCTTTTAACTACCCTAAAGATGGAGGCAAGAAGCTCCACCAAAACACTGATAACTAATTATCACTCAATATGACAACATATCCAGGAGGACTTCAATCTTCACCAATGCCATGAAAACCTCAAATAATGTGATGACATGTCAATTTTCAAGAACAAGTTCCTTGACTCAAAACACATTTTCATACATTTTGCTTGTGGGTGAACATTCTGAACGCTACACATCGTTAACAGATGTCCCTTCACTTCACTCCACTTCTGCCCTTGGAAGGTCAATCAACTGTATAAAATCTGTTCCCTTTCTGAGCACAATTTTTAAGGCCTGGTAGGTTCCTGTAGCAGTTCTGCCTAGTTTCAAGCAGAACTTGATGCACATACCATGTTCTTGGAACTCTGCACTTAGCTAACAAAACACATACTTCAAAGGGCAGAACATACATACAGCCTCACTTCACAAGGTGTTAGCCTCTGAGGGTACAGACATGGTACTGTGTATGTACGATCTACTGTCTTTTCCCTTCCATAGCTCTGATTTACTCCCCCCAATCACTTAAACCTAATCCAGTCACCCTGCACACAGAAGGTGCACAGTCCTCCAAAACACTGAAACAAATTTATCCTACACTGTGTAATAACTCAAAAGACTATGCTTTGATGAAAATGTTCTCTCTCTCTCTCTCTCTCACACACACACGCACGCACGCACCCACGCATGCGCACACACACACATATCTGTAAATCTCCATTAACCTTCAAATGACCTGCAAAAGCACATAAAAAGCACCCCTAAAATTCATTTTATATATTAAGGCAACAAGGAAGTTTAACACACTTTTAAGACATGCTGCATAATCTCTGTTTTATTTTCTACAAAATGCTGTTTATTTCATAATTTTATCTTCCTGCCTTTAAACAGTACTCATACTTTTCATAAACCATATGCCACAATTTAAATACCAACCTAGTCATTTATGATTTGATGAAAAACTTTTCTTATGCAGTTACATTTCCACTAACCTTTAAATGGCCCGCATTAAGGTTAAGGGAAGTAATGTTGGCCTGTGCACCTTTAACAACAAGTCACACAGATATGTGTGAGATGACCTATCATAATGGAAATGTCTCAGAAAAAAGATAAAGATGTGTGTACTACAACTTACCAAACAATTGGGAACAGGATGGCCCCACAGCACAAAAAATCCACTAGTATGAACACATTGCGCCAGGTGCGATGTTCGACTGCTCCCTCTTCTGATTCTTCAATGATGATGTCAGCCACATTGGCCAATACCTTTAGCATTCAGTACCAGTAATCAGAATATTTTGCTTTTCAAATTTACCAACAATGCAGCAGCACTATTAGCAAACGTAGTTCACACCCAACTCAAACATGGAAACATATCTTCGAAACAACAGTACAAACTGCATTAAACATACAGTAAGTATTTACTTTTGAGGTTACAGTCTTTTGGGATGTGACGTTATAGTCCCACAGACAGAAAACAACATTTATGAAGAACGTGCTACCTTAGTCTTCATAGCAGAATTCCATTCTTCAACCACAAAGATTAGCACTGGTGCCTACCTATGACACTACATGGCATCACATTGCAAAAACCTATAACCTTAAAATTCACTACCATTACAACCTCAAATTTCACTTTACCATTGGTTTAAATTTTAATACTCTGAATGAAAAGTGTTCAATCCTTGGTTTCTTTTCTGTGTTCTCCCCTCCAGAGGGGAAAAACCTTAGAGGCTGGAAACCACTGCAAAATGTGTAACATCTTGCAAGTAGGTATAGAATTAAGGAACTCACAGGTACACAGAGTGATGAGTTCACAAACCTGCAGTGGTATAACTATCATGAAGATCTTCTTGTCCTTCTCAGACAAAATGTGTTTAATAAATGTCCATCCAGTTCCCACAAGCACAATAGTGATGAACAGCACTGCACCTTTCAACCTGTAATTACCAAATTTTGTATGAAAGAATAAAACCTCAACAGCATAAAGTGCTCAATGTGAAATCAACATTCTACAAGACACAATGGAACACTCTGGTCAAAATATTTATTGAATGTTTCAGTTACTTAGTAAAAACTAATTTTGCAAAAGACAGATCCAAACTCACAACTTCCATGTTTATTGTGCAACTTTATCACTAAAGTAGGAATATATGAATTGACAAAAGCATGCTGCTCATGGAGAAACTCCAGAGTTTAAATGACAACCAGCACGTTGCAGGACTTCATACAGTCTGAACCCAACTTCTGTCCCTTCTCACATTCCATCAGTGTATTCGCATCAGGGTTGTGGAGTTGGAGTCAGAGTCACGGAGTCAGAAGGAATTTTAGGTGGAGTTGGAGTCAGAATCAGTAAAAAATGTACTGACACCAACTTCAATTTAAAATCTTAACTAGATACTCCAAATTCAGAGCCCTGATAGCTACAGCAACCATTAGACTTATACTTAAATATAGGTCATAAATCTCAAAAGTAGCCTGATGATTCATGTGGTGGTGATGAAGTGTCTTATGGGTTTACCATTATTAATATGTATTAAGATTTTATGAAGGAGTCGGAGTCAGAGTTTTAAAAATTGAGGAGTCGGGGTTGGAAGTTTTGTGTACCGACTCCACAGCCCTGACTCACATTTTCTTGAACGTTAAAAACACAAGCACAGCGCATTTCGCAGCTAAAGAAAACAACAATACTGAACATTACAGCACCCAATATGAGTCTGACGCACATCTGAAGCGAGGCTGCTATTTAGAAATGACGTGCATCAAAATAATCTGTGTATGGGAGATAAATTCAGTTCACTACACTGAAGGGAGTTGTGCTTGGGAGACAACAAAATACAATCAATGGAAAATCTGTAGAAAACTAGAGAACCAGCTTTAACCAGAAACCACAAAATTGTTCAGGTGCATATGAGAGGTGGATGGTCTTGGAGTAGGACATCAGAAGGTCAGATCTAGCTTCAGGTTTCTGTGTAGACTTATCACAGCCTTAGACTTTGGCAACGAAAAATTACCACAAGGTCTGGGAGATCTTGAGGATCTATTACATTTGTGCCAATGCTAGTACGGCTACATACAAATGGTAAGCTTTTTAGCACATGTAACTCACAAGTGTGCAATATAGTACAGGATTGCCCATGCTGCTACATGTTCTCCTTTGGTTTGAATAAAGTGATAATTAATTCCATGGAACATCAGAGACAATGACTTCAGGTACACCAATACTGCCATAAAGTAATGGATCTTGAAAACCGGGTGTCTGCAACAATAAAAGTACACACAATAAAATCCCATTAAGGACTTTAAAGCTCAAAGGCAAATCATTACAACCAAACAATACTTAATGTCAATTAGTTCAGAATCTTAAATCTTCACATCTCCAACCTAAAAACCAAAACAAAATCACAATTCTACCTGAGATCTGAAGTCATAAATGTGGTAACCATGAGGATTAATCTTGGGTTAACTTGCCTTATGAACTCTGTCAAGCATCTTTACAGAATGACACACACCTAACTGATTAAAATGTAGAGTTCCTAAACAGAAAAACACACCTCCACTATAAAAACCAGTAAGTTCATGCTGCTCAGGGAAATAGTATTTATTGTACGAGGCATATGAAATATGTAAGCACAATGTGGCAAGATGCGAAGTTCCCCAGTGTTACAGTAGAAGGTACATACAATTACCAATGGGCTGTCAACAGTTAAGACAATTTTCGTCACGTCAGAACTTTACGGCAGGCGGGGTCCGTCAGAGAATATGAAGCATGCAGTTACTAAGCATAGAGACGGTAGAAAAAGGTTGAACTCACTTGCTCTTGCGCAAGATGAAAAGCCAGAAACAGCCTGAGAGGAAAAAGAGGAGAGACATCATGAAGTACAGAGCTGGCAGAGGCATCTCACCAGCTGACAAGTAATTTCCACTGTTATTTTCTTCAATCTCCAACTATAAAAAATTAACATACATTTACTTCTTAACCATGCTGTACCAGATACACAGAATGTACATATCCTATGAGAAATAACAGCATCATTATAAATGGAAAATTTCAAAAATGGATCTTTGTCTAGAACAACCTCCTGAACACGAACCAGCAATGCTAACCGTGCATTGCAATGTTTTGTAATGCAATTAATTCTGGATAAAAGACTCCGTCATGTCCTATGCCTCCTTTATAAATTCCTCACTTTTATAGCTTCTAACATCAAAATAAACTTACCACGAAATTAAGAGCCACTGGAGAGCCATCTTTGTAATTTGGACAATTGTGGAAATACAAGTTGTACAGCCCTTCATCATCCTCAGATTGCACAGACACCACAAACTGTACAAAAACATTTAAAAAATCAGTCTTCTGTATATTGAACAATCCTAAAAACTGCGAAGCCCTGTATGCATAGGAATCAGACCATCACTGCATTTTATTTATCCAGTCTGGGTAAACATACAGGGTGATGTTCCTGAGGTTTGCCTCATCTCTGCTGTCTGACTGTTACAGTTAAGAAAACAATGGGCATTAAGGACCACAGGGCCACCAAAACATAGGGAACCACAAACCCAGGGACAGACACAGTGTTATATCCCAGAAGACACCAACCCTCTGAAACACATATGTAGAAACCTCAAATCTCACACCTAAATCCCTATTACAAGGCATTTCCTATGGACATTGTTGACTGTCTGGAGAATGACTCTGCCCCCCTCCTGCAGGTAAACAGAAAGGGCACCCATTCTGTGGAGCCATCAGATAATGCAGTCGTCATATAGAATTCTCTTTCACACTCTCCACTGTCCAGATAAGAAGGGACGTATATGTTTTTGATATTGTCTGTAGAAGTAAATGCATATCTGCCCTTCAGGACCCATTAGATGAAGTTAGCCCTTATTGTAAGGCACATCTTGGCATTGCTGAATGTCAGGATACAACAGATACACAGAATTTCGGAGGATGAGCTTGCCTCCACCTTCAGGTGAAAAGACAGGGCTCCAGATTAGGTCTATGTTCTTCTGCGATGTGACACTGCATCACTAGGTAAGTGGTCCCAGACGTTTCAAGACAATGTAGCAGTTTCATCGTCAAGTGACAAAATGTCTGAGAAGAAAGACATTTCGACCCAAGCTCAGATGAAACCATCAACGTTGTTGCGCAACATCAAGAACCAATTACTTATGGGCACAGCATCACATCCCAGAAGAACTGAGGCCTCAACTATACCACTGCAAAAGCCTAAATACTCACAAGGGCCCTACTGTATCAGGCCTGTTAAATAACATTAGCCCTCATGATATGTCTGACTCCAAAAAGCTGGCACCCATTTCTTGTACTTGAAGATGGAGACAGAGTCAGGAAATACCACCCCCCGTCATCAAGACAATGGAAAACATCAAAGCAAAACATTCAGGTAACAGTAGTATAGTTTCAAAATTACAGTCCACCACTGTAGGTGAACAACAGTTTTTTATTTTGTTTAGTTTTTCTTCATTCACTTAATGGTTCCTTACACTGCTACGATATAGTGCAAATTGATAAGTAAATAATAACTTGGAAAGGGTGCAGAAAGAAGTGGCCATAGCCTAATCTAAGGAACTAACTTTGCATTTACCTGGAAGGAACAAGCAGAGCCACAAACCTCAGAATAACTGATCTCTGGACCAAGAATATGTAATTTGAAACATCCTGTGATATCAATGTACAGGTATAGCAAACACACTCAGCAATTATGAAGTACACTTATGGTTCTACTGAGATTAAGTTCAGTATGCCACAATTACACACAAACAAAACAGCACTGCAGAGCATGGAGAGAATAAATAAAGGAATAAAGAAATACTTATTGGAGAATGAAGAAGGCTTTTGCATACCACAATCCATTTAGGCGCAAACATTAACCGATAAGAACAGACACTTTGTTATCGATTAATGGCAACAAGTATACCTATTTTGCCACAGCTGTATAAAGGATTAAAAACTGTAGCACAGTTTTGCAATAATAAAAATATTATCTGAACCAACAATAAAGCTGCTCAACTTACACTGGTATTGAAATAAGTAACTCCATTAGCAGTCCTTTCAACAATGGGCAACTCCAACTTCTCCAATTTTGGACATCTATTTCCAGTGACATGGACTGGTCTGCTAACAGCTGGGTTCCCAGCAGCTTTAACATATGAAGGTTTGTTGTATTGCTTGCAGTGACAAGGAAGGTACACCAAAACAAAGCCATCTTACCTGTACCAACTCTCTAGCACCAAACACAAAAGCTGTATACTTGCAATCAAAAAGTCTACCAACAGATATGATCCTGAGTCAATTTCATCCACCTCCCAGCTTCACAATCTAATTCATTCAGAACAACCTTAATTTTAACCATCCATTTCTTACAAGGTTTTACAAGCTACCACTTCATGAAAACCAAGTCAACAGACTTATTTAAGCAAAGAAAAAATTAATTACTCTTTATTTGAAATTATAATTTCATATTTCCCAAAAACAAGCTCACATCATCCCAAAATGTACAAAACACAAAACTTTTTCAGCATTATATTGCACTTGTCTGAAACTTTTTGCATCCAATTCTGTTAACGATGACTAACAATCAAATGTAAAATGATGTGTAGTGGATAATAATGAAACATTTGCCTTCTATTAGCTGACAGTCAGTGGAATCATGTTCATGTGATGCTTCTGTTTCTTACAGCAGAAGAGCCATCTGGAAATTAAATGTAGTATACTATATGTAGAGTGAGAGCATTAAAGTGGTTTAATTCGCCAGGACACTAAGTCTCATAAGTGGAATTTCTGGAACTTCTCCCATGATGAAACATTCCTGAGGTAAAGATTTCCATATGGGGAAACAATCCAATTTCAAATGCTGTGAAAAGCAACCCTGCCATCTGAATATGAGGCATCATGAAAAAAGATGCACATTGGTGAGCACTGCCATTTGACACTGGCAACAATAATTATGGGAATACAAATTCACAGGTGAAGTGAAGTGAAATAATTTTAAACTTAGACATCTTGTTATGTTTTCATATAATTAAGGGAGTAAAAAACCGTTCACACAACTTCATTTGTATTGTTTATTGCAACATGTGTTGACACTAAAGCGTCATCATCAGGCTAAATACATACTAGAACACATGAAAGGCTAGACAATTGCTTTTGCCAAACTGAGATCTCAATTTTTACACTCCTGTTTTGTTTTGTTCATACATGTTGCTTTTTTGTGATTAATTAAAACTTAACAATTAAAGCTAATATAGTTAATATAATGAATAAGCAGTGTCTTGGCGTAGTCAGATGGAGTAAGACGGGATATTCAGTTCTTTATGTATCTCAGTTTTCTAGTTATCCATGTGGTTGTGCAGTTTTCCCAAAAGGGGTTTGTAACCTTGAGTTCAGGCCAACCACAGCTGTCATATTGGTTACTCGCATCACAGCTGTGATACAAGTAATGTATACTATGTAAATGAATTGACCCTGAAAATATCACGATACAGTAAACTGAAATGGTCTTTTAATCTAGAGGTAAAGCTAAAAGTAAACAATCCCAGTAATAAATATAATAAACTTCATTAACACAATGCTTCTTACATGCAAATGTGAATGTACACACAAATAACGGACATGATTTCCCCATTAAAAACTGATGTTAGGTTATGTTGGGCTACACTATCACCACAGAGCAAATAAAAATATAAATGTTTAGATTGACATAATTTCTTCCCAGTTTACCCTGGACTGCTATGAATACACAGCAAATAAAACAGGCATCTGAACATCAATGTCAGAGCTCTTCATTGTTTTTTTTATAGGCTATACACAAAACCTTTAGAATGACGAAAGGTGTGGTATGTTGGTATTTAACTGTGCTTCATGACAAGCACAGTATGATCACAACACACACCAGATCGATCGGTCTATCTAATCCAATCTAATCTAATCTCATCTAATCTAATCACTCACTCACTCACTCACTCACTCACACACAATGCCCAACCACCCACCCACCTTGGTCCCCTATTCCTTTGGCATTTCTCTTTCGCCGGTGCTGAGGTACAAGAAGTTGGTGACTGAAGTGGGATGCTGCATCACCCCTTTTTGATCGTGCTGCTGCCACCGGTTCAATATCCTCTGTTATACGAATTGCTTGAAAATCATGACTGCAATTTATTTGTAACCTTTAAAGGAAAAATATATATTAAATGTTTATTCAAACAACCTTCATCAACTATCATTACCCATTAGCATTTTCTCACAAAATATACTTGAAATATGTCTATTCCCTTTTCACCTTTCCTTGTTACTAAGATTGTAATAGATTTATGTCTCAGTAACGTTAAGCTCTTAAAAACTAGTCAACGATATATGACAGGTGGCCAGCTACATAGGGTTCGGGAGTCACACTTCAGAAGGCAACTCAGGCAAAAGCCATGCATTAATAAAATAACATAAAATACTTTTTCCTTAATGATGACTTCTTGTTTGTACTTTGAGCCACAACAGGTTAGTTTAGTTAGTTATGAGTCTCATTTACACAGAAAATCTTTTAAAATGCCATCCAGTCACCCTTGTGTGCATGTAAAAACTACCAGAATATTACTTTTACAGGTGACTTGTGCAAGCTGCACCAGTGATGTGTGCAAGCCACATGCAACTTCTGACCTGTGTTCTAGCCACCCCTGGTCTATATGAGATGGAAAGCACATTACATTATGTTTACCAATCAGAAGTTGAAGACAAGGTATTAGGAAGTGTGTAAATACTAATAGACTGCCAAGTAGATTACCGGTATCCCTGTTAATTAAGTTTGAATGGGCTGTGCACTGCGAAAAACCTGGTGTTAGGAGGCACATCACCACATGTATTACATTGACTAAACCAATAAACTTAAACTAAACTAAACATTACGTTTACCACATAAGGAATAACAGAATAACTATTATATTAACTAAAAACAGATTTATACAATATATTACACAAGTAACAGGATGCTCCTGCCCTAAAACAAGGGATTTCTGGAATGAAACAACACCTACTTTTCTTAAAATGCTTCAATCTGTACTGAAAGGTCCACAAGAACTATACACAGTCAGTGATCCACTTATGTGCATAATTTCCGCCAGGGCGGATTCTCATTACTGACAGATTCTGCACAATACTTGCAATGCTGTTTTGAAACAAGAAAACTGTGAATTCTAACCACAGTTTTGGTGCTGCAGCATGGTATAAATTTTAAAGTCAATAAGAACGCAGCTGTTGAGTTTCTGAGAAAGATAGCCAAGAAAGCAATTTGGCAATAGTAAAGTGTCCGAAGAAAAAATGACTTCAAATTACATAAATTATTTTATAAATAAAAAGAAGCCATCATACGACTTCTGGTAGAAAACTTTTGTATTTATTCGCGTGTCTTCACATAAAGCATGCATTTGACTGTGCCTTCCAGAAACAGCTTAGCAGAAATGACACCACCCTCAATAATGAACAGTTCCTCCCAAAATCCAATATTCAAGGCAAAAGGTATAGCTCACCCTACAACATGCCATGGAGGCAGAGATGGGGAGTAAAGGTATAGCTCTACTCTTTGATTCCTGTGCTACATGGAGGTGGATGGTCAATGCTATGCCCTGGCCACTTTGCCCCTGGGAAAGACACGGTACCAACTGTATAAGAGGCTGGGTGGGGCCCAGAAACGGCCTGGATGGGTGCAGAAAATTTTGGCCCAGAGGGGTTCAAACCCCAAACTGTCCAGTCAGTAGCGAGTCACTATACTGACTACGCCATCCCAGCCCACCACACAATCCAGTATTACAAAACAAAATTCACACCACAAAATAACATGTTTCATAAGAGGTTCTACCAATCAACAGGTATGTAATTTATTTGGGGATGAGTTTGGAATAAGCATATACGAAAAAGGAAAGATGTGATCTAATTCTTCTCGATTTTATTACGCTTACAGATATTTATTTTATCCAATAATGTTGATTCTAACATCAACCTCTTTCGTTCATCAGTTCTCATAAATGTTCAACATCAGAAGCTAATTTAGATGCAAAGTAATGAATAACAGACAACCAAGAAACATCCATCACTACTGTTGGACATATGAGGGAACATATACTGTCTTTGAAGCCACATACATGTAAATTCAAAATGTCCCCTGAAGTCCCAATATACAAACGCTCCTTTTTCAACTTGGGGTGGTTTTCATGCACACAAGCATGCACACGTGCACAAAGTTGTACACCTGGACATGTGAGAGGCAAGTTCCTTCACAACAACTTCTTGCGCGCATGCAGCTGTACCCCTGGACATGTGACAGGCAAGTTCCTTCACATCTTGCACTTCCTTACTAATGTCTACCAAAAGGGTAATTACTATCTTCCTCGCACACAACAAGTAATTGCTTCCATTCATTCGCTGCACACATCAATTTTTGGCACATTAATATTTACTGTCACACCCAAAAAGAAGAATAAAGAGGTTACAATCATATTAACACATGCACTTTTCCACATTATCTGGTAGAAGATTATTTACTGCTGCATAATATATGCATTATTCAGTGGTAACTTTGCAGCATCAGAATGGTAATATTTAGAAATTTCAATTCCTAAAACAGCATTTCCAAACTTATCTTTACTCTTTGCAAATCCCAATGTTGTTAGGGCATAATCTAATTATTCATGTGTGGGCATAACTCAACAAGTACAGCTTTTCAGTAAACTAAATTTGAGCGATAAAACTTGGTCACCATGCTTGTAATTATTAACACACAAGAAAAGTTTCACATAAAATATCTTCGTATATTTACGATGCCTGATAGAAAGTATCTAGACTGAGTTAATTTCTCCAGTACCTTACTTCACACCTTGCTGGAACTCATCCGAATGTGTCTGGACATGTTCCTCCACACGCTCAATTAGCAAGACCTCATAGCAGCTGTTTGGTTTGACATAATCATCGGAAATAAACAGCAGTGCTTGTGACATGCTTCGTATTTGTGACGTATAAGAGTACAGAATGGGCATGTATCAAATTGAATGAGGCGTTGTATGTCAAACGTGTCTCTGATTGATGATTCATTCGTTGCCACCATCAGACAAAGAGATGAATATAATAGACATGATATTTTCACAGCAGAGAATAATAAGGTTACGATCTTCCAGGATGTGACATTTACTGCTCTGTACAGTTCGTGTACAGAGGCAGACAAACTTGATTTATTAGTTTCCTAAATTTATGACATGATAATTTTAAAAACGTATTTTACATAGTAAATTGGAGATGTGTCCATTCATACTTCAAAATGCTACTCACAACTTCTTCTTCAACTCAAGCGTGAAATATATAGTTTCACTGTTGCGCCCTGAATGAGCCAAATCTTGAAGCATACACACATCTTGGTGGCTGTCCAAGTATGGATTCACAGCATCATTTCTTGTGCGGTCCAGGCTGAACCCAAACTGTATAAAGCAAAACATTATTAGTCTTAAATCTCAGGATGTAAACACTGTCAAGATCTGTAAAATATGCAGTACAAACCTTGCCAAATAGTACCAAACTTCAGAGGTCCTCAACCTTTTCTGTTCTTCCTCCCAGTAAAACAGCAATGGGTGTTCCAACGACTGATACATCTCATCTGTCTCAAACCGACCAGTAAAAATAACAGCCTACAAATACAATTACTACTAGCATGTCTAAATATGCTAGATTTCAAGTTCTCACAGTGGAGTTACTGGAGATTCAAATCTTCTAGGAGGCGACCCTACGTTGGTGGATGAATGGTTCCCCGATGTTTCGAACAATCATAGTGCCTTCATATTCAATGATCAAGCAGTCTTCAAATGCCCGGAACCACTCACCGAACGACACAACATCAAATCCAAGAAGACTTACACCCTCACATCTAAATATAGTGAAACTCGCTTTAAAAAACCCGGTTAAGAAAATTTCCCGCCTAAGAAGTTAGGATAAAAAAGCACCAAAATTCTCCCATTTCATTAAAATTGCCCTTTTAAGAAATTTCCTGCTTAAGAAGTAGGACTTTCTTGGAATTTTCAAACTTTTCTTAACAGGGTTTCACTGTATGTTTATTTACAATGCAAAATGTTCAGGAGCTCAACCCCTCGACTTAGGAGTATTCTTAAGCATTACGCATGTTTTCAGTAACACATCTATGAATTGAATAGGCATAACTGTGTGTTTCCTCCTACATTAGTGATCATTAACAATCTTACATAAGTTCATTTTCAATTGAAGTCTTGAATTGTGGGACAATAAGGAAAAGGACATCAATACTATGTTCAATTCATTTCTTAATATACATTTAAGAATTTTTTATGCTTCACTTCCCACAAAGATATGTAGTAATAACAATAAAAGCAATAAACGGATTACATCAACTATTAAAACTCAGTGCTGCCTTAAAAGGGACGTCTATAGAATGAGTAGAAACAGTAATGACACTAAATTAAAAAATTATTATAAATAATATTGTAAATTATTGCAAAATAATATCATAGAAGTAAAAAGGTCTTATTACAATAGATTGATTATAAGTTCTAATAATAAAATTACAACTTCTTAGAAAATTATGAACTCTGAAATGGGTAGGTTATGTACTAATAATGGTAAAACTAGAATGAATATTAATGGGAATTTAATTGACAATTCCAAAATAATTTCTGACTCCTTAAATAATCATTTTTTGTTTTTTGCTGATAAAATTATAAATAAGACAATAATAAATTGAATCATAACACACGTAAATATTCTCCTCTAAAATATTTAATAAATGAATTCAAAAACCCCTTCCCTAATACCAAATATAATAATATATCTAGGTAAGAAATACAAAAAGTCATTAAATCTTTAAAACCTACAAATTCACATGGTTATGATAAAATTTCAGTTAAAATCTTAAAAGTAAGTTCCCAGTTTATAAGCTCATGTTTAACTAAAGTATGTAATAAATCATTATCGGCAGGAATCTTTCCCACTTGTCTGAAATATTTGGAAATAAAACCTCTCTTTAAGAAAGGTGATAAACAATGAGTAACTACAGAACAATATCATTATTAACTTCCTTCTCAAAAATTTTTGAGAAGCTAATATTTGCTAGAGCCGTTCAACACTTAAATGATAATAACATCCTGGTTAAGGAACAGTTCAGAATCAGACAAACCTCTTCAATTGAGAAGGCACTTTTTAAGTTACTACATGAAATAGTAAACACCTTAAACAATAAATTTATTGTTGGAGGCATATTTTGTGACCTCAAAAAAGCAGTTGATTGTGTTAACCATGACACATTATCATAAAAATTAGAATTTTATGGTGTAACAGGTCCAGCTTATTTGTTATTAAAATCATACCTAAAGGAACAATACACGAGAACAGTAATAGGTTCAAAGATTTCATAACATAATTTATTCCAACTGGGGCAAGGTAACAAAGAGTGTCCCACAACGAACCATCCTGGGACCTTTACTTTTTTTAGTATATGTAAGTGACCTACCAATTATTTTAAATAATAACTCTCTACTGATCCTGTTTACTGATGATGTAGGTGTACTACTAACTAATTCTAATCCTGCTGACTTCATAAAAGATACAAATGATGTTTTTTAAATTTTAAATAAATGGTTTAATATTAATTTATTATCATCAAATTTTGAAAAAAAACACACTTTGTTCATTTTAAAACAAGAAATACCCCTTGTATTGACATTAAAATCGGATATAACAATACAATTACCAGTATGACTAGTATAACATTTCTTGGAATTACTTGTGAAAATACATTGTTTTGGAACAGCCACTTAGATCAACTGATATCTGAGTACGGCCTGTTACGCAATAAAGTCTGTTAAACCCATGATTTCGCAGGATACATTAGTTACGGTGCGCCTTGCTTACCTTCTTTCTATTATCAGCTATGGCATAATCTTCTGGGGAAGTTCTTTGCATAGTATTAATATATTCAGAATGCAAAAAGGGCTATAAGAATCACCACTGGTATCAGAAATAGCGATTCTTGTAGCGATCACCTTAAAAGGCTAAAAATTCTTCCTCTTCAAACCGAATATGTGTTCTCGATAATAATATTTGTAGTCCATAATATGAATCAGTACAGGAGCAATTAAGATACACACAGCAAAAATACTACACAATGTGTTGACCTTTACCAACTTTTAACCAGGTTATCAGTCTATCAAAAAGGAACTTTTTATATGGGCATCAAGATTTGTAATAGTCTGCCTCCTGAAATAAAGAATTTGATTCATAACATTAAACAGTTCAAAAGACTTTGGTTATTTTAATTTTTGCAGGGACACTACAGACACTTTTTACAGTTTTGTACTTTTCTTCCTAATGACATGTATTTACTTGACAACACATATTTTGGCTGTAGTACGTAAAAATTTTGCCTGGACAAATTCTATATCCAAACGTTTTTTTGTGAACCTTGTATGAATTGACAGAATATGAATAATGAGCGAATGAGTAAATGAATGAATGCGACCACTACCGAAAAAAACAATGTACAAGAATGACTCCAAACTTAAACGTAACACAGCAGAGAGAGCTTTCGTACGGCCAATAAAGCATGCACTTCGATCTATATTTGCAGACCGAGGACAAAAGGGTGCTGTACACTCATAGCTGTCTATATGCACATAATATACGACTTACCACGTCATGTTCATGGAATGGATTAGCACGGAAATTCCGAAGCTTCACTGCAAGCCGTCCACCCTTGTAGAAACCAAATGCACTGAGTGCGATATATTTACGTGCATCATTCTATAATCATACAAACAATGACGTTAAAGTTGTGTGACTATAAAGAAACTTTCGCAATTACCTAATATCAAGAGTACGAAATACAAAGAGCATGCACTGACACGCCCACTGAAGGCCACGTTTATACCCCACATATTTAAAGACACACCCACAATTAACATGGAAACATACTTTTACTTCCAATTTATGAATCCTCGCACAACAGTGCTGCAGAATTACAGCAAGAACTATTAACGCACAGCCCACATTTACTTCCATATTTGTTACAGACTACCGATTTTGCTGCCAACTTAATCGCACCCATAATTTCACGTATGAGCTACCGCTGTTGTCATACATGCGCATCGTTATCTGTGCTTGCCACTGCGTATCGGTAATAGGCAGTGCAGCGCAGTGGTGCCAACGGCCAGTCGAAAGTTGTAACGATTTCTGTGTGTGTTAATACACAGAATTCAAGTAAACGACTGGAACAAATATTTTTTTCTGTAGAATTACAGGAATAATAGTGGACTGTGTTGTCTTAGTCTCACACACGTAGTTCTCGGAACTAGCGGTGTAGGCCCGGTTTGAGGTCCCAACTGTGGCGCATGTATAGATGGCAGCGCCGTTGGACTGTTTCCAGGGATGGATCTTAAACCGGATCCATGGCGATTACGTCTGCTATCGAGTGATAACTTACGGAACTAAATAGCGCGACATATGTAATGCACTATGCTGTCGTCCACAAAACGAAAGCAAACTTCGAAATTGTATTTATTACAAATTTAATTCTTATATCCCCAACGAATAGTAGCAATTTGCTAAGGAAACCTACAGAAAAATATGCCTTCCAAATCACGCTCGACTTCATTTTACCATTAACAGAGCCGAGACAAATGAAAGATACGCCCAAAAGTCGTTCCTGGATTTATATTTCACTTATACTAGCCACAATACTGAAATCAGTCTTCTGGATTCAAAACTGCATAGATATGATCCACCCCTATATCGGCAAACTCAGTGAATTTGCTCATTCGCTATGAAATATTAGTAACCATTTATTCAATATTCCTGAATCATAAATGTGTTTATTCTTGGTTATGACCAAGGCACACTAGATCATAAGCAGTTGACTCACATGTATGTATGTATTGTAACCAGGCTGGCAATGCTGCAAGACTGTGCACTGAACATGCTTCAACTGTCACTGTGGTTTGCATTCGAGCCTAATGTCAAGAACAAAGATGAATGAAATGATAATGGTGATCCACGTAAACAAAAGACATTTAATTCTGCTAACATTCCATCATTATTAAGTATGTGTGATAACATACACAACAAGCTTCTTGAATGCAATCATCTTGTAGATCAAACCTTGAAATTTAAGATGGCCATTATGACTGCAACCCTCCCTTACATTAAAACATATGAAAGACATTAGAAGGAAGGCTAAACAGACAATGTGGTGTAAGTTCTTCAGACCTGTAGAAAGTACAGATCCTCAACCCTCTAGAAGAGCTCAGTTCCCTACATGCTCATGCAGAATTAAAGAAAAAAGGAAGAAACAGGAGGAAAAAATTTCAAAGAAAGAAAGAACTGTAGACAACCTGCAGATACAGATAGATGAAGAGCGTGTTGGACGAGAGAAATAAAATGTAATAAATTGTTTCTTTTTGTATTAAACTACTATTCGGTTTGCTCTGGTTTCTTTTACACTTATTTATTATTTGCATAACAAAACAATACTCCATAAAAATATTAAAATAGATGCATTTACCATTTTAATTCAAAAACACTGTGAGCAAAGTGAACAATCATGGTCGTGAGAAAGCAAACCCCATCATTCCTGTAACTTACCAAGTACATTAATTACAAACTCAGTATTCACAATGTTTTCAAAGAATGTAATCCTTGTGAAAACAGGTGTTTAACATACACGTTTATCTCAAGTTAATTCATGGACAGATGAGACTGAATATGACTGAATATGGGACAGGCTTCATGAGTGGTACAGTTGTGTCACAAAATGAAACTATGACATGCCTGTTTCCTACCTATAGGCCAAGTACCAATTACCAAACTTAGTGCCAATGCGTGACACATCTTCTCGCATCTCAAAGTAGTGGATTCCTGGAAGCTTTGCAACATCTTGAGTTCTCAACTCTATGTTATGATGCAGTGTCACATTCAAAGCTGACCTGTTCTTACACCTGAAACAGAATGTAGTAACTTTACAGACTAACCAAACGACTGACTGACTGACTAACTAACTAACTCTATGGAGCACAGTCCTTCTTGAGAAGCTAATAGGTTCTCGGCTAGCCAAGAAATTCACCACATTTTATAGAATATGAACGTACATAACCGCATTCACCACATCCCACCACCCATCCCTATCCCAAGCCAGACTAATCCAGTCCATGGCCCCCATCCTACTTCTTGAATACTCATTTCAATATTATCCTCCCATCCATGCCTAGGTCTTCCAAGTGGTCTCTCTCCCTCTGGTTTTCCCATCAAAACCATGTATGTAATTCTCCTATCCCTGATATGTGCCACATGCCCCACCCCTCCTATTCTTCTTGATCTGATCACCCAAACAACATTTGGTGAGGAGTGAAGATCATGAAGCTCCTCATTATACAGTCTCCTCCACTCCCCCCCTACCTCATCCCTCTTAGGTCTACAGTATCTTCCTCAGAGACTTCGAAGTATTAAAATAATTCAAAGTCTCCAAGTTTTAATCAACAATCATATTTTATATATTTAACATGCTAGTTTTTTATAGGCACTAGCTGCATTTTATAGTCATAAAACACAATGTCTTATACACATTTTCTCTTGTACAGTGAAACCCTGTTAAGACTTTTTTGAAAATTCCAAGAAAATCCTACTTCTTAAGTGGGAAATTTCTTAAAACGGTAGGATGGAAAAGTTTCATTTTTTTAAATTTTTTGTGAACTTATTACACATGTATGCTGAACTTGTACAATTTGCAGCTGTCTTAACACATTCTCACATGTATCTAACCATTTAAGTATTTTGTCTGTAACCTTTCCTTCACAGTTTTATTTACACCTTTACCTTACTGTTACTGTCTTTTCATTCACAAGTTCACATTTCAATCCAGATGTGTACTTTTCCTTGAAATATTTTTCAAGCATGGGTTGCTGCTCTTTTTCGAAAACAGTGGCAGTATACATCTTCAAATTCTGTACGTTTGCTTTTAGGTAGACCATAAGGGGTCGTCAGTAGTTCCAGTTACTTTCACTAACCTCACAGTGTCTTGAATTTATTTTCTGGAATTGCTGATGTAACTTATCAGCACACAGCCACCACAAATGTTTCACAATCACACAACACAATGACGCGTTTATATCACCGCCGATAAATTACATTTAAACAAGCTGTCGCAATCAATCACCCACTTATCTCGCGCCAAACCACTGTCCCCCAGCAACGTGTGACTCCTGCCAGCGCGCCTGAACTTCTTCAAATGTTATTGGCTGCCTTACTTTCCACCAAGTCCCAAGATGTTGAAGCGGCAAAACGTTGCCAAATGCAGGCTCATGCAGGTCATAAAACAGCTAGAATTGGCTTCCGGCCACCCCATACAGTTTTTTGGTTGTCGTGACGAGACTGAGTAGTGGGGAGTGACTCACTGCAGTCTGTGCATCGTGGAAGAAATATGACACATCCGCGACGGCTGTGAGGTTGCGTCATTCTGCTGTGTGAAACGTGGCAGACGTGACCTTGACCACGTGCCATTTGAATGCTGCGTTTTGGAAACAGAACAAACAGAAACACAGGGAAATTCCTTAAGATTTTGAAACAGAAAGTGTATTAAATGGGTAAAAAACTGTTTCATCATGAAATTTGTTACTTCTTAGGTGGGAAATTTTCTTATGCAGGGATGTATTAAAAGGGTAACCTGTAATGTTAATCAAATGGGAGGATTTTGGTGCTTTTTTATCCTGACTTCTTAGGTGGAAAATTTTCTTAACCGGGGACGTCTTAAGCGAGTTTCACTGTATTTGGTTTCTCCCTGTTGATGGCCCAGAAAGGGCGAAAACATGTAGAAGATAATAATATGTACCAATAATACTGTCACTGTCATAGCTCAAAGTGGGAGTTAGCTCCTTTTTACAACATATGGGCGATATACGTGAAACTGACCACAAGTACATTTTGCTGGACTTATTTTATTAATCTTTATTCTAAGAACATCCTGTTGTGTTCATATATAAACTATATTGAAATGCAGCTTATATTATACAGCTTATATTAGAAAGTGTCTTATGAATAGAAAATATTAACATTACACCCTAATTTATACACAAATTCCATTCAGTACATACCTTTTAGAGATACAACTTTGAATTCGCTTGCATGCTGCCTGAGACAATGTATCTAGCTGTAGATACAGGAAGACAAGTTTTGAAGCACCACATACAAAATCTACCAACACTGATTCCATAGACAGTTTGCCCCCACTGCTCATCACACAAACCCTTTCTATCACAGGATGCAACTGTAATGCCATCAACAGTCTATCTATTGAACACATGTTGGGCTGCACAATTCTGTAAGTAAACAGTTAGTTTCTGTGTATAAGTTCCACTACTACAGATTCCAGCACATTAGATTTGTCAGAAAAAAAACTTCAGTCACCCCACTTGTAACAGTTCATGCATGAACAAAGTTCCATACACAATCTCTACGTGCTGTGTATAATCTACTGCCATACAAATTTTCACGTGTTCCAGTGGTTCATTAACAAACTGAAAAATAACTAAACAATTGGATGGACAGAATAGAAGTTCCCAGGGAATCAGACGACTGCAGCAACTCTTCTATCTGATGTGTGCTGTATGGGTCTATTGTTATGCTGAAAGGTCACACCTTGTCACAGACCATTTATTGGAACCACTGAAGCAATACCCAACAGGTTGCAAATTCCAAAATAATAAGAAAATGGCGCTTCATGAATGGTTGACACAAGAGCCTGATTTCTACCCTGATGGCCCTTTTCAACTTGTGCCATGATGGGACAAATACATCAACGTGCTTGAGAATTATGCTGATACATAATGATCGTTCAGAGGAATAAATAAGCTATATTTAACATAGTGATGACTTCTCGTTCAATTTTTACAACATACGTTATCTTACTTATTGAATATCTCAGATAAGTATTAACACTGTATGTATGTGAACATACAGGATTACTGACGCAGAAAACTGCTTTCAGTCTCTTACAGTTGTAAGTATCAGAATTTCAACCAGGTGGCTCTAGTTACAGACTGGAGTGAGTTCTTGTGAGGTGGAAGCACAAGTACTTAGAAGAGTTGGCATCTGGGGAAGACAAGTCATGATCTCACTTACATATATCAAGAAAGAGGGCACGAGACAGATTTTTTTGGTAAACAGATCTCTGCTAGTATTGTCAGTCATCATACAATACAGATACAGATTAGTTCTTTTATTCAAACAGATACAGCCATTTTTACAAACATGTGCTTACCTAAAATCTCTCAAATTCTTGCCATATTGCAGAGCCCTGATGAGTTCAAACAAGTAGTTACAATTTCCCTGGAGACCAAGATGTGACAGTGAAATGCTCTCCAGGTTTTCACAGGACTTGAAAATCTGAAATAAAATGAACTTTCATAAACTGAAGTGACACTCATACACACGCGTGCACACGTGCCCACACACACACACACACACACACACACACCCAATTTCAATGTTTTCATTTTGTCAGTAATTTAACCTTTTAAAGCCTAGCAGTAACTTTACAAACGACCAGGTTTAACATTAAAAAATTCTACTAGGTGCCCACACTGCGTTTATGTGTTTTGTGTGGATCTCAGAACAAACAGCAACTTTTGCCTTATAAAACATTAAGAGACTGGTTTTTATAACCGAAGTGGAGAGTGTTTACAGCGCGATACGCACTGAGTCCTTATATAAGACAGATGAGCTTCGTCTTTAAAGGGTTAATTCTGAATACATTGGTTTTAATACAACAAGATGTGGTCACCTAGAGTACATCTGTAGCCTGTATTAACACACTACAGTTACTTGTACCATGTAACAGAAAAGGTGAAGCAGGGATCTTCTTCCATTAAATTTGACTACACAAACATACTACTGTAAAACTGTTCAGCAGCAGCAAAACGTGCACCTGTAAGAAATCATGTACTGTACTTGCCACATATATGTCAAGTCAGGTTTCTCTGGAAGTTGTGTTTTTTTCAGTGATACACCCACACAAAAAGTGAATATGCACCAATAATTGAGTTCACCCCCAACAAAACTATGTTTAGTACTTTTTAGTGTTTTTTTTCCCCTTACAGAAACACTGTGATGGCAGCTGCTTCTTTTTTTCCTTAAACTTCTTGAGAATCGTGCTGTATGGCTTGAAGACCTGTTGGAGTTGTCCATGAATTTTCATGCTCCTATCCATTGAAGGGTTTGAGTAATCCAGCATTATAAAAACGCCTCACTGTACAAACATTAACACATGTATATGTTTACACACACATACACGCACACACAAAATCACCTCAATGAAAAATTTCCCGGACCCAATGTATGGGACACACTCCAGTTTAAGTCGGCGAAGATTCTTCCATTTTGCAAATAGCACAAATGATGACCCCTGCTCCATGGCATGCTGCTGCCCATCACATCTCCACATCAACCTACTGAAAATACAACTATCACACTCACATACGATTTGAAAATGCAGATGTGGGGATGGCAGTCTTGGGGTATGCGATGCATTGCACATTAAGCAGACATCAACTAAACAGCACAGTGATCACAGCAGCATGGACAATGCTTCCTGTGCACATTTTGCAAGTATTGTTACATATAACTTTATTCAACAGTTATCCTGTCATATGATATTCCAGAAGTGCAGTTAAACCTTAAAGTGACCCTTGAAATCAATTCAAGTCAGTGGAGCTTCACAAACACAACACTTATATGACTAAAGATCTGGTGTATTCACGCACATCATAATCAGCCAAAATGACCGTAAAGAAACATGCTGTCACACGCACTGCCACAGTAACACATGACCTGTCAGTACGCCACATGTCCCCACCACACAGCACAACTGATTGAAGTTTAAAATATGGTGAACAGTTTATGTAATACAACATCCTCTGCATCAGGTATTATTAGTTTATAGCACTATTTTTGAAGATTTAAGTCTTTGTCAGCACTTCTGTGAGAACGTCAAAACTGACACAGAAATACCTTCATTTACAGCTGGTATTTACTTATCCATTATTTACAGTTTAACCATGCAGAATGAAACAAATTCTGTAAAAACAGACACTAAATGTTTACTGTAATCAATGTCTAGTGATTTTTAATCATGGAACCACTGTCACCACAGTTACAACAATAAAGCAATAAGCACTTTGGAAACTGTACTACAGAATTCCATCATTCAATTTCACATATGTTGCCTCACACAAAGGATGACACATTAGATACTTCTGACACTGAGGGTTGAATTTCCTACATGTACAGTCATTTCAAATATAAAAATAATGAGGTCTGCTAAATGCACAACTTTTACGTGCCTCAAGAATCATGTTGTGCATGTGTTTTTTTTACTTGACCAGTAAGTGCCAGTCCAATGCCCTGCCAGCGTTGTGTTGCATGCCACGTTTCAGGGAGGTTACAGTCGATGACAGGAGCTAGATAAATGATAACAGTGATAATAACCTTTAGAAAGTCTCATAAAAACTCACCACAGCATCAGGCCAGCACATATCAGTCAAGTAGAAAACCAAAACACCCCATACAAACTACATGGGAACAATGAGAAATAAAAACTGCTTTGAATGAGTTTACAACAAAGCAAGTCAAAATTTGAATTGCCTTGAGGGACTTGGAAAAACCACAAAACCTTAGGACTACCAATTTACCAGGTCAACATATGAAATGGTGACCTACTGAACATGAAACTGGAGGGCCAATCATTACATGAATTATACATCAATTCCACAGTGACATACACAACAATTTAGCATTCTTCGGGTTTTTGACTTTGTCCAACATCCAGCGTTTAAAGACACAAAACAAAGCAAATTATCAACAACATTTTGGAGACAAGCTCCATCTCTGTCTTCAGGTACAATGGTGAGAGAGAAAATACTTACTGAGTTGTGGCTAAGAGATAAAGCTAATCTCATTTTGTGTGCAATCTGTCAGCTCAAAGTTCAAAACCCAAATGGTGTTAAATGTGATATACCAGTGGCCGAACAGAATATAATAGTTAAGTTACACAATTTCAGTGTAGGCACAGCTTCACATTCTCCCACTCTCAGTAAGAGCATTTTATTTTACTGCATATCAAAAACCACTTGAAACATACAATAATAGAACAGTACTTTACCCAGCACACCGCGTAAGCTCAAATTCCTCAATGTTCGGGAATTTTTCAACAACAGCTTGAATTACACTGTGTGAACATCCATCTCCTAAAAATATTACAGAAACATTAGATTAATTCATTTGCTAAACAAAAAAAAAATCCTATTTTCAACACAGTACATAAACTTGAAACAAGAATTAAAGACAATGAAAATGTGATTTTTACACTTCAAATGAAAAGGAAGAGGTAAAAAACTATTCAGGTTACCAACAGATGCTACCTTACAGTAACATACCACGTTACAATACTTCATCACTTATTAAATAAAGACATGAACCCCGCGGAAGTGGAATTAATCTACATTTTATACAAAGATTCATTTCGTACCTTACATAAGACGCAGTTTGCTTACATTAGAAAGACAAATCTGTCAGCATTGTACAGTGAAATAATGGGGGTTTATTGCAAGAGTTAAATGCAACACATGAATACACAATGTGGACAAAATGCAGGGCTTTTTAATGTTAAACCCCTTCAGCACATCTAATTACCATAGAGCTTTAAATAATGAAGTAGGACACAACATTATTCAAATGGATTGCAGAAAATGTAACAGGAATATTTTATACTCTGGCAGGAAGCTGATGGCAAGAAACTAATTATCATCATAATATGATAATATCTCAATGAATTGCAATGCTGTTACTTTCTATTCCTATTGATAGCACTACCATTCCAACCATTTCTTGAAGTGCACTGTATGAAATTCAGAAAGTGCATTTCATGATTTAGTTTGAATCACGGTGATGTCCTTATAACTCGTTCCCTTTCACAACATCTTGTTTTGGAAAAAGGGTGAAGTTAAGCAACACTAAATCTGGTGAGTAAGCAAGACATGCACACTCAGCCACTCTGTTTTAGCCTGAAATACACACAAAAAGCATAGTGAGAATGCGTATTGTTGCTGTGTTGAAATAGATTCCACGAATTCCACTCTTCAGATACTTTTCACCAGACATATTCCCATAGATACCATAAGATGTCAAAGTAATAACACTTGCTTACACTTACGCACTGTGGAACAAATTCATAACGCGAAACACCGTGAATGTCAAAGAAACACTTCTTCACATTTCGGGGAAATCATCTTGCCCTTTTTTTTATTTGG